>RJWJ010005265.1:0-66761 GCA_004363605.1 Indri indri
CTAATACCATCACCTTGGGGACTAGGGTTTCAATATATGCTTTTGGGGGAGACACAAACATTCAGTCTATAACAAATAATATAATATATTAAATGGTGTAAAGACAGTATTAGTGTCTGAGAGAGGAAGACAGATAAAAACTGAGGTACACTCTATTTATTTCTGGATCTTGTAAAATGCTTTTCTCCCCACTTTTTTTTTGTGTCCCCTCTATCTTTTCTCTTTGGAAAAACATTTATACATACTGTTTTTATAGTTGAAAAACTGAAAAAGCTTGCCAGGGATCCTAACTCCTTTCTTTAAAATCTTTAAATGAGTTGAATGAAAGTTTTCTAGTCAAACTCAGGATTCTGTTTATATTTTTGCTTTACTGTATGTTGATCATGGCCTCTTTTACAGCCAACACAGAAAAATAATCACAACAGGAAAAAAAATCAAGAACTTTGCCTATAGAAAATACAGGCTGTGGTGTTTGCGGTAAGGTGTTCCATGGAAATCGGTAAAGAAGTGCAGTCACAGCAATGGAGAACATGGGATAAAACAGCTTTCAGTCAGTTGCTAAACAATGATGGATGCATTGATGAAAGCTACTATGCAATGAAATTATATAATCATTGTCCATTCTACAACCTGAAATCTAAATTTTTTTGCTAATAAATAATAAATGCAAGGTCTGTTCTAGGTGCTACAGATAAAATAAAGACTAATGACAAGAACCCTGTCTTTGAGAGCTTCCAACCAGTTCAACACATGTTAGGGAAAAAGTGGTATATTGTGGGGAGAATTTTGTTGTCTTCTTACTCCATGAAAACCTTTCAAACATTTTGGCCACCTTTAAAGCAATCTCCTTGCAAGTACCAATCACATCCATTTTAAGTGTTGGTACAGTGGGAGGTTTAAGTGCACAGACTATATGGGGTTAAACTCCAGCTTTACCAACTGTGCAACCTTAGAAAGATACTTGACATCTCTTGGCCTCAGTTTCTTCATGTAAAAAATGTGAAGAATACTAGTAGTCTTCCCATATAGGGCTGTTATATTAGTTGAATAATTAATACATATGAAGCCCTTAGATCAGTGCTTGACACAGAACAGTATTCAATAATTATCTGTTAAATGAGCTGAGAAAAGAGAGCTGGCCAGTGAACGAAAATCTTCCAACTCCCAAAATCTGAAATTCTTATAAGAAGGAAATCAAGAATGCACACACATAAATACAACCAAGAAGTTACAAAAAGTCATAGTAATTTCTCAAACTGAGAAAACAGCATATGTAGTCTTTATTGCTAAAATGAAATGCATCTGTTTTTCTGTTGATACATCATGATACAAAAACAGATCAATTTTCACTAAATATTCAGGGTATATTTGGGAGGAGGTGATTAAAATATAGGCTATTTTGCATAAATAAAATTCATTCTGCAGGGGACTCAAAGAAACAAGTGGCTGTCTGACAGAAATACTGAAACTCTTGTTCAACCAGAGTCCGCTTTGACTGACAAAGAGGGGAGATATACCAAAAGTATATATATACCAAAACTGATTTTTAAAAATAAGCTCTAAATAGAAAGTCACCAGGACACATGTTCCAAATTGCAAGCATAGATTTGTAATTGATCTATTTTTTCCATGGGCAATTCCACATATAGGTGCACTAGAATGAAAAACAACATGAATTTTTATAAAGGATTGTTAATGATTCTTCCAAATCACCACTGGTCCATCTTATTTCATAGGCTGTTGCAGTAGAAACCAAAGTTTGGCTAATATCCCACTATAAACAAAAATGGCAACTTAACCACAGTTTATGCTAGTTGGAGTGACAGGAAACATCTGACTTCTCAAGATTTGATACCAGACTAATCTTTGAAACTTAAATCTGTCATTCCTATTTCATGCGATAATGATTACCATTTTTAAATAGCTACTGTTCTGGCATTTGTTATTTTTTTCCCTATTTTTCTCAGTTGTATGGGTGAAAAAATCTAAAGAGAAACAATTGCAAAAATTTCTATAGGAGCTATACTGGTTTTCCATTCAATGGAAATTTTTAGAAACATGAGATTTGCTGTTGAAAAGCTTTTAAATGTCATTTTACAAACCATTATAATTTACCTGATGGATGATGAAAATTGCAGGCAATTTGGTGGAACATCACAGAGGAAAAAACAGAGTGAGTTTTATTTTGTTTAGTGTTCAGTTCATTTCAGCAAATTTATTTGTGCCAGCCTAGGTGCCAGTAATGTGCTAGGTGCTAGAGATAAAAAGATAAAAGGTACAGTATGCTATCTAGATAGAATATGTAAAACTCTTACGAAAAAGGAAAAGTTGACCTGTTCTAAGGTTGTCATGGAAGAGTGGGTTTTGAAGAGAATAAGAATATGTCACAACAACAAGACAAAGAGGGAGCAGGGCATCACAGGAGGAAGAAACAGCATGTGCAAAGGCAAAAAGAGAGATAGGAAACAGCATGATACAGTAAGTGTAGTTTTTCTTATAACATAGGTTATAACATGTTCATTGAGTTATTTTTTTTATAAATAAACTGTGTTTGGAGACAAAAGAGGAAAAGTTATTTTTTCCTTCCCTTTTGTTAAATAATAAGCAAGGAAATAGAAATATTTTACTTAACTATTATATTTCCTTTCTGAGACTTTTACTAAGCTGTGGCCAGGCAGTCTAGAACAGTGTTGTCCAACAGAAATAAAATGCAATACATATATATAATTTCAAATTTTCTATTAGCCACATTTTAAAAAATAAAAAACCACAGGTAGCCAAAGACATCTTGAGAAATAAAAACAAAGTTGGAGGCATGACAATTCCTAATTTCAAACTGTATTACAAAGCTCCGGTAATCAAAACAGCATGCTAATGGCAAAAACCACAAACATAGACCAATGGAACAGAACAGAGAGCCCAGAAATAGATCCACTCATACATAAATAAATCCAAGGTCAATTAATCTTTCATAAAGGTGCCAATTAATATACAGAATATACAATAGAAAAAGGACAGTGTCTTCAATAAATGGTATTGGAAAACTGAATATCCGCATGTAAAAGAATAAAATTGGACCCTTATTTTACGCCATATACAAAAATTAACCCTAAATGGATTGAAGACTTAAAGTAAGACCTGAAATCACAAAATGCCTAGCTGAAAACATAGAAAAAACTTCCCTGACATTGGTCTTGGCAATGACTTTTTGGATAAGACACAGAAAGCACAGATGACAAAAGCAAAAATAAGTGGGATTACATCAAACTAAAAAGCTTCTGCACAGCAAAGGAAGCAACCTACAGAATGAAACAAAATATTTGCAAACCACATATTTGATAAAAGGTTAATATCCAAAATATATAAGGAACTCATAGAACTCAATAGCAAAATAACAAAAAACCTGATTAAAAAATGGGCAAAGACCTGAATTAGACATTTCTCCAAAGGTAATATACAGATGGCCCACAGGCATATGAAAAATGATCAACATTGCTAATCATCAGGGAAATGCAAATCAAAACCTCTATTGTTAGGGTGGCTATTAAAAAAGAAAAAGATAAAAAGTACTAGTAAGGATGTGGAAAAAAAGGTAGTGTATACACTGCTGGTGGGACTGTAAATAGGTACAGCCAATATGGAAAACAGTATGGAGGTTCCTCAAAAAATTAAAAATAGAGCTACCATACAATTCAGCAATTCAGCAATCCCACTTCTCAGTATATATCCAAAGGAAACGAAATCAGTATCTCAAAGAGATACCTGTACATCCATGTTCACTGCAGCATTATTCACAATTGCCAAGATACGGAAACAACCCAAGTGTCCATCTACGAATGAGTGCATAAAGAAACTGTGCTATGTATTTATGTACGTATACATACATGTGTGTGTGAACACACACACACACACACACACACACACACTCTGGAATATTATTCAGCTATAAAAATGAAGGAAATTCTGCCATTTGGAACAACATGGATGAATCTGAAGGACATTATGCTAAGTGAAGTAAGCCAGCTACAGAAAGACAAATAACGTATGATCTCCCTTATACGTGGAATCAAAAAAAGTTGAACTCATAGAAGCAGAGAGAAGAAAGGCAGTTGCTTAGGGCTGGAGGGCGGGGGAAATGGGAAAATGTTTGTCAAAGGATACAAACTTGCCGTTATAAGATGAATAACTTCTGGGGATCTACCACACAGCATGGTGACTATAGTTAATAATAGTGTATTGCTTACTTGAAATTTGCTAAGAGGGTATATCTAATAATTGTCCTTATCCCCCCACATACAAAACGGTAAATATGTATGGTGATGGATGTGTTAATTAATTTGATTGTGGTAATTATTTCACAACATATACATATATGAAGTCTTCATGGTGTAAACCTTGAATATAGACAATTTTTATTTGTCAACTATACCTCAATGAAACTGAAAAAATTTTAAAAATAGAGAAAACTAATTTTAATATTATTTTCTTAACCTGATTATGCAAAATATTATAATTTCAACTTATTTTATAATCAACACAAAAATAATCAATGAGAATTCTACTTTTCATACTAACGCTGGAAATCTGTGTATATTTTATACATACAGCACATCTCAATTCAGATACTATTTCTTTACCGGAAATATTTTATCTGTATTTAGATTTCAAAAAACTTAGCATTGAAAAAGTAGATTCACATAAACCAAGTTTTCTAAACTTATTTATAAGTTATCTGGTAACTGAATCAAATATCACTTTTTAAATTAAAATTAATTAAAATTAAATACAATTAAAATTAAGTTATTCAGTTGCACTAGCCACATGTCAAGGACTTATCTGGCTATGACAGTTAACAGTGCAGTTCTAGAATAAGTGTGTAAGCACCTTTAGGTCAAATCCCTAGCCTAAAATTATCATTAACAAAAATCAAATCAGTGAACAGAATATCAGGTTGGTAACGGGATATCAATATTATGCATTATGGATTACCTTTAATCTCTTCATTGTTGGTCCACATCTACTCATACAAGATGTAGTTGAGAGGAAATACTGAGGGTATTTGGAAAAGATCCTGCAGTCAGCAAAGAGACTAAGGTTAACTGGGGGAAGCTTAGAATTCATAGTTTGAAAGCAGAAGTTTCTTAATACTGACTCATTCTAGACCTTGTCCTTGTTCCTGAAGTAAAATAAATTGATTCAAGTGGTGGACAGACTCTGAATGGGGACCAAAAGAAAGTGTATGGTCATAGTGGGAATAGCTAATTCTCTTACTTTCTCACCTCACTCATCCAAAATACGTTCACTACAAACAAATCCAAAATAAGATACAAGTTCTTGTATTTTTTCAACAACAAAGTTTCTTTTGTTCTACTTAGGCAAAAGTAGAGACAAGCACAAGTTTCTTTGGCAAAGTCATAAGTAAAAATCTGTCAGATTAAACTGATCATTACATTTCAGAGAGCATATTTCATAGGCACTTGTTTTATCGAAGAGAGTTCCTCTAAAAATCTCCATCAAGGATTCACCATCATCCAGAATATTCCATCATTTATTTACCAAATCTTTTTTTAGTGCCTATTATCTTCTAGTCACTCTGTTAGGCAAAGAAATTACTACAGTGAACAAGAAAAACCCCACCCACATAAAATATGTGATAACAGCTGTCACAGGAAAGGCTGTGATGAGAGCTCGCTGGAGTAGGGTTGCCAGATGTAGCAAATAAAAATTTTTACTTTTTTGGAATTTAGCTAATAAAAAATGGGATTCCAAGTATTGCATTGGGCATACTTATACTAAAAGTTATTTGTAGTTTATCTGAACTTCAAATTTAACTAAGCATCCTGTCTTTTATCTGGCAAACCTACGACTGAAGGAAAACTTGGAAGTGAAGGTAGGGTGGGTGAATGGACAGAATGGAAGGCTTCCTTCAGAAAGTAATTTCTAAAACGAATCCTGGGCATAGCAGGGAAGAGGCAGGGAGAAATCTTCCCGGGAGGAAACACAGCAGTGCAAACTGAGTCTCCAAGCCACTGTAGAGTCCCAGAACTGAAAGAAGCAAAAGGATTGGGGTAAGGAAAAAGGATGGTGGGTAATGCAGAGAGATGAAGCCTGAGGGAAAAGCAAGGGCCTTATCTTTCAGTTTGGTAAGGAGTTTGTACTGTATCATAAAAGTGGTGAGATTTCACTAAAGAACTTTAAGCAGCTTATATTGGCTATAGAATGAAGAATGGACTACCCATAGAAAGGACTGCAGACAGAATGCTGGGAGACCAGTTAGGAGGCTGCTGAAGTAATTCAAATGAGTCAGTAGAGTCCTGAAGGCAGTGGAAAGATAGGCCCATTAGTAACATTTGAACTTGAAGTGGCAGAGAAAAGAGGCAACTGCAAAAAGGGATAAAGAGGACTGAGAGGGAGGAAAACCAGGAGAAGCACGTATCAGCAATACCAATGAAGAAATGGTCGAGTCAAATATTTTTTGATAAGTATAATAAGGACTGAGAAGTGACTCCCAGATTTAGCCATAAGGAAGTCACCGGTGACCTTTGGCAAGGGCAGTCTAAGAGGAATGGTTGAGCACAAAGTAGGTCGCAGCTGGTTGAGTTTCTACTCAAGGTGACGATGGCCTAGGAAACCGGAGGGCGCTCCCTCTTGTTCTCTGCCCTTTTAACAGGTGAAGGTCAAGGACAAGAGTAGAGTTTGGAGATGTAGCGGCCAGTGACCCAATCACTCAGAACAGCGCAGCAAGCAGATCGCTAGGAGCCAATCCTTTCCTAGAGCCCACTTGACTGACAGAGTCACGCGCCAAAGACTGAGCGCAGAGCGGGAGGCGAAGTACGAGGGGGCGGGATTCCAGGGCACTAACCCGGAACCGGTTTGGGACTCGATTCCCATTGTGAGCCCAGGCCTGGGGCGGGCTCTCAGCCAGAAAGGCAATACCCTTTGGGCCAATGGATGAGCCGCAGAAAATGAGCGGCAGCCACAGTACCCAGTGCATACCGGGAGATGGGCGGGCAAAGTTGGTGGGCGGGGGATAAACGAAGCATCTTTTTTTCTATCGCCCTTAGGGGCGGTCTTGCAGAGGTGCCGTTGGGCTCGCAGGTGAGCGGTTTTGAGCCGGAGGAGGCAACCCGGGAAGCCGTGGTTCCAAGAACGGTGGGTGCCCTCTCAGCGGGGAGGGTCCCGGAGGGGTCAGCGGTAGGCGGCCGCCCTACCGCTGAGGGTTGTGGCCCTGGCTTTGCAGCGTAGCGGGACAACACGCTCGGGAGAAGTACCACGCGCGGCTGTTGCCTGACAGGGGGAGCCGGTGAGGGCCCAAGCCGCTGAAACAAGGCTGCAGAAGTTTCTGGGCACTCAGTCAGGACTCTCATTTAATATCCAGAGAGAGAAATCTTCCCGGTTGTCCCGACTCCCACCAGGAACTCCTACCAGCTGCAGCGGCATCGTAGCTGAGTCAGGTGCGCGCCCCTACTCCAGGGTGGCCTTGATTCTTCCCAGGGGCTACTTCTGGATGGTCCCCAAGGAGACAGTGGGGAGGAGGTGAAAGGTATTTGATAACAGGCGATCGTTAAGTAAACTTTAGTTATTTATCTACTACAAGTTTTAGAGAAGAGCATCCTATTCAGCAGGGACGTGAATCTCGTAAGAATATAGAGGAGGGGAAAGCCACACTTAACGAAAAGATTTGGATGGGGGTTGAGGGAAGTTTGTGGATTTGTGACGCTTTTCTTCTTGAACTGCTTAATGGATTTACCGTCAAATTTTTTTGACTCAGGATTTACCGTCTGCTTTTTCTCAGACCTCTTAATTGTCTTATCATGAAATATCTCTAGGAACTTCATTCTAGTGTTAGTTCTTGTAAAAAGTTACCCGGTTATAATATGCCATTGTGGGTACATCAATATAAAAGTACAACCAATATAAAACAGATAACATTTGGTATCTAAAATGGCATCTCTTCTCATTTTATGAGGTGTTATGTCCCCAGCACCAAGAATAGTGTCTGACACATAGTAGGAGCTTAACAGGAATTTTTTGAGGAAATTGTTGGGGAATGGATGGCAAAAAACCCAAGCTTCTGTTACATGTGTACCAAAATATAAAGGAAGGAACAGAAAGACAGACATTTCTGGAAATGGCTTCTATCCCTGTAAGCATAGCTACCAAAATTCAACAACTCAAGATGCATCGATGCTAACGCTTTCTTGCACTTAATCAGAAAACGTCAAAATTGTAGTCGAAAGTTTTCACACAGTTAAGGCAAGACTGCAAATCTAAGGTGCATTTCAATATCAGTTTCACTGAGGTTAAAAATGTGTTAAAGTCCATTTTACCAGTGAAATAATTCGTCAGTTCATCATAGATCAGTTAGGGCAAAGGGATGCCACTTTGTAAGCTACAGGTATGGAGCTAGGAATTGTTGGGAAAAAATAGGCCATGCAAATAGCAACAACTGCTGCCAAATTTTAAAAATGTATTGACTCAGTGGTAGGTTAAAAGGGGCTGCTATTTCTGCCATGTACCAATAAATTTACAACAATCCAATTACTAAATCTCAGATTCTAAGAACAGTAACATCTGATGGTGGATCTCTGCATAAACACTTCATATCTGGATATCTGCTCTTGACAACTTAAGTAATTGTTTTATTATATACTTATATTTTGTTATATATTATAGCTTATATATTATTACAGTAACAATGCCTCCATATAAAAGATAATCTGTTTGAACGTCAAGAATATATGAACTGTCACAGATATATTTGTCCCTTTCAGTGCATTTTTTAGCAAAGAATATTGTCTTACTTAGCATTAATGATTTGTGACATTCGGGCCCAACGTTCTTTTCTAGGTTTAATTTCTGGTATTTCTCCCCTTTATTTCTGCCCCTCATTAGTTTATTTGTTTTATAAGACTCAAATCAAATACCAATTCCATCTCAAAACCCTCCTTGATCTTGTCAAAGATTTCTGTTTCTCCTGAACATCCAGGCTATTTTGTTAGGACTTCTTTGTTGTACTTTTCATATGTTTACATTGTTCATCCAGTAAAGAAATACTTGCCTACTATGTCCAGATACTGTACTAGGTACTGGATAATAACCGACATTTCTGGGCTTACTGTATCTTAGGCATGCTCAGCTTCTTAATTGGATTATCTCTTTTAATCCTCAAAACATTATTAGTCTAATATTATTACCATTTCTAGATGAAGAACAAGTTTAAGAGGTTAAGTAATTTGCTTGAGATTACAGAGCTAGTAAGTGGTGGAATTGGCATACAAACCTAGGCAGTCTGTATTCACAGCCTTTAGTTTACAGTCTCCATTACAGTTTTTTCATGTGCATTTTTTTATGCATCTGTGTTTTATAGGTTTTACTAGGTTGTAAATTATTTGATAGCAGGAATAATGTATTCATCTTTCATCCCTTACTGCTCCTAATGTAAAATAAGCGAGTATTAAACAGCCTGATAGTGGAAGCATGTAGCAAGGACGTCAGACTTAGATGAATACGAACAGCAAAGATGTCCTGAAGCAGGAGATGTTTAAACTGAATGTTGAAGGATGAGTAGGCATTGGCCTGACAAAGGGCAGACACCACAGGACTTGGGAAGATGGACTAGAGAAATACATGTTTCATAAGTCCTAGGGCAGTGATCATGACAGCTAGAGCTGTGCCGTCCAGTACAGTAGCCAGTACTCACATGTTACTATTGAGCACTTGAAGTGCGGCTAGTCCAAATTGAGATGTAAAAATGTAAACTGTAAAATACCCACTGGATTTTGAAGACTTAGTATGAAAAAAGAATGTAAATTATCTCAATAATTATTTATATTGAAATGATAACATTTTGGCTATATGGGGTTAAATAAAATACCCCTTTTTGCCTGTTTCTCTTTTTTAATGTGGCTACTAGAGTACTTAAAATTATATATAGGGCTCTCATATTTCTATTGAATAGTGCTGATCTAGAATTTAGGGGAATTTCAGAATTACTGCTGCAGTGTTTATGCACCTGCATGTATGCACATGTTTGTTGGACAGGGTGGGTGGGGAAAGCGGTTTGGGAAAGTAAGGAAAAGGTAAGTATGAAGGAATAAAGGTAGGGCTTCAGACAGGGTTATAATAGGAAGAGAGAAGAGCAAAGAGTAAACCTCCCTCTTAATTGCAATGGAAAGCCTTTGAAAGGTTTTTAACACCTGGTACGTATTTGTTGATTGAAGCAATGTGTCTTAATTACTCAATTTAATAATGGATGTTCTAATTTATACTCCTAATTCAGTCTTAATTCTTTCAAATGAAGATATGGGTAGCTGTATAAAGACTTTCTACTTAGAAGAAAGTTTGGTTCTCAAAAGAAGCAGGCCATTTCTTCTTAAGTCTAAATTGACTTAGCTTGTATCCCTTTGATGTATTTTCTGCAAATAGAAGTGTGAGTTGGTCCTTACAACTAGGCATATTTTTCTTGTATCTGGCATAACATCCTGTTGAGCATATTTTTCCAAAAATAAACCAGCTTTGTCTTTATTTTAAGACTTTTGTGACAGATGAAGTCTTTAATGATCCCTGAAAGGAATTTCTTAGCTTATAGCATTTGTACTCCACCTTGTCTTTCTGTACATATTTGTGCAAGTAACACTTGACTCTTTAGCAGGGTGCTTCTTAATCCTGGCTGCAAATGAGAATCACTTGAAGAGCTTTTAAACTCCCAGTGCCTGGCCCTATTCCAAAGATTGTTTTAATTGTTCAAAGATGAGGACTGGTTATAGGTATTTTTTAAAAGCTCCTTAGGTGATTTTTAAAAATCCTTATGTGCTGTGAACCTGCATGGTCTGATATGTTAGCTACTAGGCACATTGCTATTAAATTCTTGAAATGTGGCTAATAAAAAATGAGATGTGCTATAATTGTAAAATACACACTAGTTTAAAGTTAGTGGAAAAAACAAGAATGAAAATCCACCATTAATTTTACATTGATTATATATTAAAGTGAAAATATATCGAATATATAATATTTAGGGTCAAATAAAATATGTTAAAATTAATTTCACCTTTGTTTTGTTTTTATTATACTGTGACCACTAAGAAATTTTAAATTACATGTGTGGATCACGTATTTCTATTGGACAGCGCTGCTCTAGTCTAGACTGTTGCTACTCGAGGTGTGGTCCAAGGACCAACAGCATTAACATCATTTGAGAGTTTGTCAGAAATGCAGAATCCTGGTCCACCCCAGACCTACTGAATCCGAATCTGCATTTTAACAAGATCCTCAAGTGATTCGTATACATGGTACAGTTTGAGAGACACTGCTCTAGCAATAACGTCACAATTTTTTTCAATTTCATAATTTTTCTCATCTTTTTCATTGTAGAGGCTGGTAAGTTTTCCTATTCATGATCCCAGCTTTGTCTCATTTGTCCATTAGAATCATTTGTCTTCATGTCATTTTCTATTTTTAATTATTTCATTTTTTATAATTTTATCTCTTTATATTTTCAACAGTCACTGCTTTTTAACTTAAGTTCCATTAACTTATGTGAGTGGAATTGGTTTGTATTCATGTAATGTATGTAAAATGTGTCCATAAATACTTATATGTTATTATAAACATGATTTTTCTGAAAAGAATTTCTAAGAAATTGTTAATATTATGTTGGTGGTAGAGTTTCACTTCATTTTGTACTTTTATTTAGGTTTTATAAACATGCATATTCTTTTTTAAAAAAATCAACAGATTTGTGAATTGTAGATTTATGGGGACATTTAAAAAATGTAGTTTTCTATAATAAAAATCCTTCATAAGTAGATTTTTAATATAATGTTAATCACCTCAAAGTAAAATAAAACAAATGTGCCATGTGCTGACA
This sequence comes from Indri indri, assembly GCA_004363605.1. Taxonomy (NCBI): domain Eukaryota; kingdom Metazoa; phylum Chordata; class Mammalia; order Primates; family Indriidae; genus Indri; species Indri indri. The sequence continues at coordinate 11,873 of RJWJ010005265.1, forward strand.
AACAGCCACATGGCTGAAACAGAAATGACTGTGCACATGATCCTTAGAGCTAGTGATTGGTGGTAGATAGAATTAAAGAGCCTGTTGTAGAACATAGCATGTTCTGTGTCTGAGTGTTCCTAAGTTGATCTGTGAATACATATGCACACATAGACATACACACACATTTCCTTTCCCAATTCGTTGGCTGGGATTAACCATAGCATTTTTACAGGGATGATGTGCTGAGATACAACCATACTCTAGTATGGTATATATGGCATACATTCCATTATGTGACCTAGTGTAGTTTATCCAGTCCTCTATTGGTAAATATTTGTATTTTTAACATGCTTTTACCTTAAAAATATGATAGTGGTTTTTAAATGGTTCAAAAAGCTATGTAAATACCATGAAACATTCTGTATCTTTTGTAAATAAAATTCATCCTTATCACATTGTAGGCATTTAATCTGATATGGAATTTGTTGTAACTTTGTCCTATTTTTAAGGATATCTAATCTGCCAATTCTGGTTTTTCAAAATGTCTGTGATAATCTGCTTATCAACAGTCAGTACTGCTTAAGTAGAAATACAGCCTGTTTGCTGAACATTTTTCTTCAGAGTTTTGTATAGCCTGTTGACTGTTACATTCTCTGGTGTAGTTATAGAGTGGGTAGTTTATCTGATGTCTTTACTTATTCTCTTAAACTGCTTCTAGCCTATATTGACTTGGGCTGCCTTTTTCTTATAAGCATGTATACTTTGTATGCCTATGGAAATTTCAGTTTTACTGGCTTCCCTGCCTTGAATTATTTTTTATTTCTTTTTATCTTTTTTTCCATCACCTGAACACCTTATTTTAAGTTTGATTTTTACCTCCTATTTGTTAGGCAAAATGCCATATATTGAAGATACTGTCTTTGGAGCAGGTGGACTACCATCTCCAAGATCCTCAGAGGTGCAGCAAATGGTAAAAGAAGGAAAAAGCCAAGTTTTGACTTCAGTAATTCCTTCAGGTATCATGCAACGTAGAGTACTAAGAAGAAGCATATCGGGACTGGTTTAGTGATATATAAATCAGTTTGTCTCAGTTCTTTTTATTGTGGCTTATAAACGTAGTACCTCATGAGTATTTTCAGTCTCCTGTAGAGGAAAGCTGAATACTTGCCCACTCTATTGGATAATTGAATTATCTAGGAGTGTTAGGCCAGAATGCTAATTAAATTTGATCCTCTAAAATTATAAGCATTCTAGAGTGTTCACTAAACTGACTTGGGATCAGATGCTGAAATGTTCCATTTTTCTTAATTTTATTTATTAGGTTATATTTGATATATGCAGAAATATAATAGTGTAGCTATAGCTATAGTATTCTAATAAACTGGCTCCTTGATGGTTTATTAGAACTCAAAAAAAAAACCAAAAAATCCCAATTTGTAGCATTTGTCAATTCTATAGTATAAGTACTGCCATCTTGGCCAATTTTTTAGCTCCCACCGGAACATTGCTGACTGTAAAAGTGGAAAAAGATGTGCACAGTTGACTCTGGGAAGCTCTCCCAGTCAGGCTTCAACACACCCCTAATGTGTCTTATATGTTACGAAGCTTAATAATAAAGACCCATGGGCCTACCACTCAACTTAAGAACTGGAACAGTTCTAATGTTGTGACCTTTCTGTTTCATTTTGTCAAAATTATTTAAAAATTTTGCCTTGGAGGTAATAAAAACAAACACTGAATAATGCGTAGTTTGTGCCAGGAACTGTTATTTGTATTTTACTAAATCTTTAAATCCTGTAGTATCTCTGTGAAGCAATGTTATCATCATCATTTTACAAATGAAATTGCACATTGGGAGGTTAAGTAAGGCCACACAACTAGGAAGTGGCAGAGCCAGGATTTAACCCAGGCAGTCTGATTCCAGAATCTGCTCATAACCACTGCACACACTGCCTGTTTTGATGATGTTTTAATTTGTGAAATGCCTTTGCTTACATTCTAGTGACAAAAGGCTTGTATTTATTAGGGCAGTATATCCCTAGGACAATATCAAGAGTGCTGCCACTGATTACACGTTCCAATTTAGTGGATTTGAATTTTAGCATTAAATGTCTCTTGAGAAATTTTGAAAGTCTACTAGTCTACTTTAGAAATAGTTTGCCTGCAATCTTTTTTTTTTATTTTTGCATATTTTGCCCTTATTTGTGAGTGTGTGAAAGTGACAGTGATTTGAGAATTTATTTTCTGCTGTTTGGGATTTTTAGTTCTCTCTGACCTCCATTTCAGCAGCAAGTGGCAGTTCAGGAGATGGTTGTTCCACATGAGTGATTAGAAACAACAAGATGTCATGGTGGGCATATTTTTAGTTGTTATTAGATACATACAAAGTTAGCTGAACAAAGATTACTGGGAGCTTAGAAAGGAAAATGCTTAAAAGTTTAGCGCAATGGTAATAAAAAATGCTTTGTTATTAAAGTTTAAAAATAAGGAATTAGCATCCACTTTTCAGTCCAAAAGAAAAAAGGCTCAAACAGTGATAAAAAAGACTTTTCGTGAAGTTTCTGATTAAATTTAGCCTTGCTTAATTCTTATATTTTTGCTTCAGTAGAAGATACTATTTTTATTGTGAATTACTAAAGAAATAATTCTCACACAAACATGCATTCTAAATTGGCAGACATTAAAGTATTTGAGAAGAAACCATAGTTGAAAGGTAAACTGAGGCACAATAAAATTTTAAAGAGTTTATTTGTGTGAACAGTGATTCATGAATTAGGCAGCTCCAAACCAGAAGTGGTTTGCGGGGCTCGGCAGAGGGAATACAAGGGGAAGGCTTATATAGGGTTAACACGAAAGTAAAGCAAAGCAAATATTTGGTTGGTTACATTTACAAGGTTGTCTTATTTGGTCTATCCTCCTGGAAAGTCTCTAGTTATGTAAGTTAGTTGGTGGCTTCTGATTGGCTAGCCTTAAGTTTCATTTTTTTTTTTTAATGTAGACATTTACAAAACATAAACCAAATTAAGTTTTGCATATGTTTACAAATGAAGCAAGGTCAATAAGGTCACTTTTGGGGCCAAGCTGGCTTTGTCTGCTCAGGGATTCTTCAGGCCTTGTCTCCATTTTAAATTTACTTTAACACATGATAGAGGAAACCTAATTGGTTGAGGCTTTGAGGAAATTTTCTGCCTATATACAGAATTTTATCTGGACCTTCCGCGTAGATAAGAAGCTACTCCTTTTGAAAGTCTTTTACTGAATTGCATCTCAAAACTTAACCTTAGCAACATATTTCTAAGATTTAGCTATCACAGGCTGCTAATAAAGTCGAAGTAGATGAGAGATGAAGGAACCTGGATATAAGTCTTGTCATTTAGCTATGTTTGCAAATTAACCTCTCTGGATCTTGTTTTATAAATAGGCTGGCATCTCCCATGAAATGCTGTGGAGGGGCTTCAATGACAAGACCTGGAACCTAATAAATATTTGATATTTTTTCTTCATATTGACAGGAAAAGTTTATGGTCGTACAATGATAGAGCTGGAAGGGACCTTAGCAATCTCATCCCATATTCTCATTTTGTAAAGTCAGCTGTGTAGCAGTGATCAGTGAGTGAATTTGAAGTCAAGACAACATGGTCTGGGTAGGTAACTCTTAGTCCTTTTGAGTCCTTGTTTCCTGTTACATATTTGTAAAATCTCTTCCAAGTAAAAGAGACCTCTATCCCACTTTTCCCCTCGGTTGAACCAACGTTTATAAAGCACTATGTGATACGCTATGCAAGGCACTGGGACCTTTTCGGTAGATGACCTCATTTTATGCCTTTAGGACAAAATTGAATCCCTGACTTACTCAACATCTGTTTCAACCTCCTAAAATACCTTCCTGTAGTGGAAAGGCTAGATAGCAGGGCCACTGCAGTGAGGATTTTAGATGTGCTTTAGATTCCACCAGTCAGATGCATTTATAAAATGTTAACCTTGAAATCAAGGTGGGTGAAAGACTTAAGTGTGCAAAGCATCTGTTTTACTGGTGTGGGTCTAGCACAGAGGTTCTCAAACTTTAGCCGCATTAGAATCATCTGGAAGGCTTATTGTAACAAAGATCGTTAGATCCTAGCCTTAGAGTTTCTGATTGAATTGGTCTGAGGTGTAGCCTGAAGAGTTTACTTTTCTAACAAGTTTCAGGTACACACTCTGATAATTGGACAGCCTGAGAATTGTCTGGAATTGGAGAAATATTCTCTCTCACATCTAAAAGAAATAAATGCTTACAAGAGGATCTTTCCCACTCAGAATTTATATTAAAATATTGCCTCATGAATATTTTTAATTTATTTCATGGAATCTCCAGGTATAGTTATTTGCCTATACCATGATCTTCAACTCTACAGTTAAAGTGCCCAGAAAAGTACAAAGTACTACTGAGAGATTCTCCAAAGAAAGGCAAATAATTAAAAGCATTGATTAGAAACAAATACACCATCCAGCCTGTTTTTTTTGTTTGGTTTTTGGTGGGGTTTTTTTTCTGGGGGGGGGGGGCTTTTTTTTTTTGGTGTTAGAGGTTTTTGTTTAAGTGATGAGAGGGAGAATGAACATTGAGGGACAGAATTACAATGGCAAACCATGAAATGTGTGCTAGTGTTCAGAAGGTTTAGGAATTAAAAATATTTTTTTGTTTTAATTGGTTTTCTTTTGCTTTTAACTGATTAATTAGGTGGTGTGGCTGGGGGAAAAAATCCCTGTTTGTTTGTTTGTTTGTTTTTTTAATGTCACTCTTCTAATTTTGTTTTATCCCTACAATATTTTCATTGTTTCAGAAAATTGTATTCCAAGTTTAGAGTTTCTATATTGGTTTAACCTCAAAATAAGTTTTAATTTGTGAAGTAGTAAAATAGAGGTAGTTGTCATTTCTTTGATCAGATTATACTGTCTCAAGTTAGTTTCTGGGTTTTGTTGATTTTGCAGCTCAGCCTTTTATTTTTCTTTTAAAATTATTCTACAGTGTCTACATTTATTTTTTCTTTTCAGTATTTCAAACTAATGATCATTTTGGCAAATCCACTCATGCATTCATTCAAAGTATATTTATGGTGTGCCTGCCATGTGCCAGAATCTCTCCTAGGCTCTGGGGAAATGATGGTGGGTGAAAACATCTCGGCTTTCATGAAACTTGTAGTAAAGTCGGGGAGAGAGAGGCTCTGAGCTATATGTTAGTACAAGTATAAAATTTGGACTAGGGAAAGTACTATAGACTTTATGCTAGAGGAATTCGACTTGTTCGGAAAAGCTTCACTGAGAAACAGATGCTAAACTGCAAGCTGAAGGATAAGGAGGAATTACATAGGCCAAGGAAAGAGCAATCCATTTTCTAGGTAGAGGGAACAATGTGGACAAAGGCCTGAACAAGGAAAGAGCTTGACAGGAATAGATGACTGTAAGAAAGCCAGTGTAGTTGGCAGAAAGAGGGTGAATTAGTGGGAGAAGGAGCTGGAGAAGTAGAGAATGGGTCAAGAGTGGATACTGGCAACTGGTTAGGAGCCATTGCAGCAACCTGAGTGAGAGAAGATAAGTTGGGACTATGGTGGAAAGAGAACTAGACAATTTTGAGCCATATAGAGAATGGTTTTTTCTTTTTAAAATTATTTAGCTTATTGGGTTGAAGTATATTATAGAAGTTGCAGATTGATAGTACTTTTTTCCCCTTTAGGAATTATCCAGCCTGCCTCTGCTACTAGATGAATGGAACACTCAGTGATTTGAACTACGTGCCAACAAGGAGTTGTCCTTGGTTTTTGTGCTTTGCAGCATTCCTCAAATTCCTTTCACATCTTACTATAAGAACTGCATTTAAGTTGAAAAAATGAAGCAGCTGAAAAGAAAAAGGAAAAGCAATTTTAGCGTTCAAGAGACTCAGACCCTTTTGAAAGAAATTACGAAAAGGAAAGAAGTTATTTTTTCCAAGCAGCTCAACACGACAATTAATGTGATGAAACGGATGGCTTGGGAGGAGATTGCACAGTGTGTGAATGCCGTAGGAGAAGGAGAGCAGAGGACAGGGACGGAAGTGAAAAGAAGGTACCTTGACTGGAGAGCACTTATGAAGAGAAAGAGGATGAAGGCCAACATTAAGTTAGTTGGTTCCGGATTTCCCCTTCCCTCCTCTGATTTAGATGACTCTCTCACTGAAGAGATAGATGAAAAGATAGGATTCCGAAATGATGCAAATTTTGACTGGCAAAATGTGGCAGATTTCAGGGATGCAGGTGGATCCTTAACTGAGGTCAAGGTGGAAGAGGAAGAAAGGGATCCCCAGAGTCCCGAAGTAAGTAGTAGCCTGTGTACCCTCTTTTTTTCTTTTTCAATTCTGGTATGGGAGTTTAGAGTTCAGGAATGGTTAAAAGAAGTTGCCCGATTTTCAAGTTTACTTAAAGATAGTACATAACAAGGTCATTCCATTTGCTTTCTCTTTACGTCAGTAATACCTTTCTTCCCACCTAAACATAATAACCTCAACTGTGTGTATTAGTGACATCAGGTAATTCAATGTAGATGATTTTCAAAATTCAAACTAAATGGTTTTGTATACTCAAACAACACAGAAAGCTTTTAAGATATATTTAGACAGATTGGCAACGATGAAGTAGAAGTAAATACTGAAAATTGCTTTTCTCTTTTCTCTTAGTTTGAGATTGAGGAGGAAGAAGAAATGTTGTCATCAGTCATACCAGATTCCAGGAGGGAAAATGAACTTCCCGATTTCCCCCACATCGATGAGTTTTTTACTCTTAACTCAACACCATCTAGATCTGCATACGATGAGCCCCATTTACTTGTCAATATAGAGAAACAGAAACTAGAATTGGAAAAACGACGCCTGGATATTGAGGCTGAAAGACTGCAGGTAGAAAAGGAACGCCTGCAGATTGAGAAAGAGAGGCTGCGGCATTTAGACATGGAGCACGAGCGGCTTCAGCTGGAGAAGGAGCGGCTGCAGATTGAAAGAGAGAAGCTGAGGTTACAGATAGTGAATTCAGAGAAACCGTCTTTGGAAAACGAACTTGGTCAAGGGGAAAAGTCCATGCTTCAACCACAGGACATAGAAACAGAGAAGTTAAAACTTGAGCGAGAACGCTTGCAACTGGAAAAAGACAGGCTGCAGTTTTTGAAGTTCGAATCCGAGAAGCTGCAGATTGAAAAGGAACGTTTGCAAGTAGAGAAAGAAAGACTTCGAATTCAGAAGGAAGGACACTTGCAGTGATTTTTCTAGGCCTCCATTTAGCAAATATTTGTAAACTGTAGGTTTTTCTTATACCAGGTGTTACAAAAATGGTTGCTGGATTAGCTGTAGTTTTTATTTTCTTGTCTAATGTCAGTGTTTTCAATAAGAAAAAGTTATATGTGGGTAGCTGTATGCTTAAGTAGTATATTATATAAAAACTCTGTGCCCTAGCATAAACAGTATGGCAGGAACTTGTGCTGGACTCTTTATATTGGTAATATTACATAGAGTCTTGTATAGTCCGTGCACCCAGGGTTTACAGTTATACCTATATAAAATTCTAGCCCAGAGGTTCTCAACCAGAGGTGATTTTGGCCTCCAAAAGACATTTGGCAATGTCGGGAGACATTTTTTTGTTGTCAAAACTGGGGTTAGAGGGCAGATTGCTACTAGCATTTAGTGTGTAAAGGCCAGGGATGCTGCTAAATATCCTTCGATGCACAGGACACCCCCCCCGCCCGCCCCCGCCCCGCCCCAGTAAAGAATTATCCAACCCAAAATGTCTCATTAGTGCTGAGGTTGAGAAAACCTATCCTAGCCTAACTGTGCATCTCTATAGCTGTGTTTTGTAGTTTTAGAATATTAAAACCTCAAATATTTATGTGGGTAGGTACTTAAATGGCCAAAAACTTTCACTATCAAATGTTACTATGTAGTATATTGAATATAGGAAGTAATGAGATTTTATTCCCATCTTTCCATCTATAAATAGCCTTCCAAGTTTCAGAAAACAATACAGGGAACATCAGAGAGTTTCTAAAATGGGTCATTCATCTAGCTATTGATGCTTTAGAAGCAAGACACAATTTTGAAGCTTTAGTTCCTTTTCTTTGAATCCTTGTCTTCGTTTGGATATAAAAATTGTCATTTCAACCATGTCTTGAAATCTTATGTTAGTGAATGGTTGAAGCTAGTAAAGATGATACCAATATAAAAATAGTACCAGTAGTCTGTGAGCTTGAACCCACTGAGTGGTTGTTTGACTTTTAAAATAAATAATAGCTATTTAGGAGTAATGGGTGGGGGAGAATGTTTTCTGTATCAATAATTATGATGTTGAAATAATGTGTTATGGAGTGGGGGAAGAAGCACTGATTACATGCTATCTGACCTAATCTGTAGGATAGTTCTTGAGAGTAGTATCTATTATTGCTGGATCTGAAACTCAGAGAAGTCACATAATGAGTAAATGGTTGATCTCCTCTCCCTGAGGAACAAAGTATGTATCTTTAGTCTCTCTGGCATTTATTCTGAGCCCAATGGTTTGCTTAACCTAGTTTTTTTCAGTTCTCTGAAGGTGCTTTTTCCACAATCCGAGTGATTCTGATGCACGCTCAAGTTGAGAATCATTGCACAAGATCACTTTGTTTTCTGATTTCCAGGGCTAATATGTAGCTTTAATACATCTCTTCTGTTGACAGCTACTACCTTGATTCTGCATTTGTTCCTTGTTAATTTAAGAATGGCTTGAAACGTATATTGACATGGAGTATGGGTATGCAAGGAAAAAATATACTTCTGCGTACTTACCCTGACTAAAATAGTGTTATTTTTCTACATCTGAAATAAATGCTTCTACCTTAGAAATAAACTTGCCTATACTATCTGAAAATTTGTCATTTCAGGCGATGCTTGGTGCTCTAAGAGTAGAGGTTATCTAGCTTGGGAGAGAGCCCTGTCATTGTCAGTGAAGACAGGAGCCTAACATTTGTACTAGGTCTTGAGCTATGTGTGTTACATATGTTATTTTATTTGCTCCTCAAAACAACTCTTGAACTAAGTCATATTACCTCCATCTTTATAAGAAAGGAAACAATGCCTCATTGATTTAATTAACGTACATACCTGAAAAATTCTGTACTAATACTGACCCAAGATTTTAGTATAAGGACTCAAAGAAGGAGTAGTGAGTTTGTAGATGTAGTTATAAATATCGTAGCTTTGCCAGTTGCTACTTGTGAAAGTCATTTAACTTGCCCTTTAACTTGATTTCCTCATTTGTAAAATGGACATAGTGATACCTGCTCTGCCTGAGTGCCGTCATTTTTTTCTTAAAAGGAAATGGTATATGTAAAGTATATAAACTATAAAATGCTTCTTAAAGGTGTTAGTGTTGGATTTGAGCTTAGTAGATTTTAATTTCCTAGGGAAAGCATGAGCATAGCCAATAATTAGTTTTGGGTAGAGCACTCTTAAGTTCCTGGAAGTGAGAAACAAGAGAAGCATATCTTCCAGGGCTTTGGCTGAAGAGTCTTGAGTTTCTTAATCCTGCCCCAGGTGCAGGTGGGTTAGTTAGGTTGGTTCACTCCAGTAGAAAACAGTGTTGCTGCATTTTTAAGGTGGTAGGCTCAGAGTGAGTCATATCTGTTCACTATTGCTGTGTTACAAACAGATCCCAAATTTCATGGCTGGAAGCACCCACCATTTATTTTGCTCGTGATTTTAGAGAAGATTAGGCTGAATTTAGCTGAATGGTTTTGATCTTGGCTGGGTTCTCATGGTAGGTGTCAGGTTGGCTGGGTGGTTCAGCTTCTGGGATTAGCCCGGGTATTGGTTGAGGAAGGTGGGTGGTGAGGCTGAGCTCTCCCTGCGGTGTTTGATCCTCTAGCCAGGCTAGTTTAGGCTTGTTCTAATAAGGGTGGCAAGAGTCAAGGAGAGAAAGCACAAGTGCCCAGGGTGTCTTGAGGCCTAGTCTCAGAACTAGTACCTCATCACATTTCTGCCATACTGTATTAGCCAAAATCACAGGGCCAGACCAGACTCAAGGGGTGGGGAATAGAGTCTACCTGCTGATAGAAGGAACTGTGAAGTTGTTTTGTAAAAGATAGGGATATAGAGGGGTGAGGAATTGTGCCCATTTTTGCAATCAATCTATCACACCTCCATCTGGTTTGCCTGGGATACTCCTGATTATACCAGTGGTTCTGGTATCCTATCTGATGTAGCATTTGTCCTAGACAAAAATGCCCTGATAAGGACCTTAAATTATATGGTCACCCTTGTAAAGAACATCTCTTCCCATCCCTTTTGTAAAGATGCTGATTTAGAATAAGTAAGGGACCAGAAATTTGCAGGAAAGAAATGTGTTCTCTAGTGCTTTTTGTTCTAAATTAAACACTTCAGTCTTTGTAATTGAAGAGACTTCCTGCTTCGCTTCTTTCCTTTTCTGCCTAATTTGTCCATTTTTTTTACTTTGCTGCTTCTCTCTTCATTTTTCTACCTTTCTTTGTCACCTCTATCCTGTATATAAAAGCAGAACATAGTGCTTCCAGAATATTTTATTTTGAGTTAATAACTACCTTATCTTATCCCTTTGTCCTTAACATTTTTTTTTTATTTTGAACCCAGAATGATTTTTACTGTGCTGCTCTCCATTTGCTTTAACATTATACTTTCTGAAAAGTAAATTTAATTTTTAAAACATTTTGAATTTTGCCAGGGCTTTCTAGTCACTAGCCTCAGACCTAAAGTTATACGTTCTAAAGCTCCCAGTGTACTAGCAGCCTGTTTCCTGTTTCCACCTCTTCTTTTTGACATATGCTGATCCTGTATTTCCTTACCAGGTAGTGTTTTATGCAGTGCCTTAATTAAAATCCAGATGAGGATTGTCTATTAAATGTATCACTTTGAAAATTTCCCCCAGTGCATATTGAAAAGGATTTAGCCTGTATATAGCTGGGAGACAGCTGGAGAAGAACATACCTTCTTGAAAAAAAAAAAATTGGAAAACTGGTTGCTTAAATCTCAGAAGATTAATTTACTACTGTAGATAGTGGCATTAAGACCAAGCTGTTTGAATCGAGACAAGGTGTAAACAAGTGACAATGATTATAAAATTTGAATTTTGATAAATATATTCTGAGAACTTTTTCAATGATTTTCATCAGGGAACACCTTTATTTACTATTTATTTTTCTGATGTGACCCATTCATCTTTAAAAAAAATTAGTTAAAATATAAAGTCTGTTAACTCTAAAATCAATTCCTTTCGAATTTAAATCTCCAGCTTCAACATTTGAGCTGAAATACAAACCTATACTATAATCGTTAAAAGCATCTCATCCTGTATATTTTTCTGTTTCCTCAAATATGTGATGTATGCCAGAATCAAGTTCATTAGCTCCCTTCTCATACATGTAAATCGTTTTCCCTCTTCAGGGGCACCATTTGTCCCGGGTTGTTTTAGAAGTGTCTTTGAATCCTTTGCCTTCATTCTACCCAAGTTGTTAATGACGTCCTGTCTTGTCTCTTCAATAAATGGTGCTGGGAAAACTGGACATTCAGGTCCAAAAGAATGAAACTAGACCCTTATCTCTTGCCATATACAAAAATCAAATCAAAATGGATTGAAGACTTAAATCTAAGACCTGAAACTATTAATATGAAACTACTAGAAGAAAACATTGGGGAAATGCTTCAGGACATTGATCTGGGCAATGACTTCTTGAGTAATATCCCAAAGCACAGGTAACCAAAGCCCAAGTGGACAAATGGGTTCACATCAAGCTAAAAAGCCTCTGCACAGCAAAGGAAACAACAAAGTGAAGAGACAACCCACAGAATGGCAGAATATATGAGCAAACTACCTGTCTGACAAGAGACTAGTAAGTAGAATATATAAAGAGCTCCAACAACTCAATAGGAAAAAATCAAATAATCTGATTAAAAAATGGGCAAAGGCTCAGAATAGACATTTCTCAAAAGAAGACATACAAATGTCCAGCAGGTGTATGAAAAAATGCTGAACATCATTAGTCACCAGAGAAATGCAAGTCAAAACTACAATATTATCTCATCCTAGTTAAAATGGCCTTTATCAGAAAGTCAGGGAATAATGAATGCTGGTGAGTATGTAGAGAAAGGGAACCCTCGTACACTGTTGGTGGGAATGTAAATGAGTGCAACCACTACAGAGAACAGTATGGAGGTTCCCCAAAAAACTGAACAGAGAACTATCAAATGACCCAGTAATCCCATTGCTGGGTATATATCCAAAGGAGGGGAAATCAGTATATTGAAAAGATATCTGCACTCCCATGTTTATTGCAGCACTATAAACAATAGCCAAGATTTGAAATCAACCCAAGTGTCCGTTGGTGGATGAATGGATAAAGAAATTGTGGTACATATACACGGTGCAATATTATATAGCGACAAAAAAGAATGAAATCCTGCCATTTGCAGCAATGTGGACAGAACTGGAGAACATTATGTTAAGTGAAATAAAGCAAGCATAGAAAGACAAATCTCACATGTTCTCACTCCCATGTGGGAGCTAAATATTAAAAAGAATTGATCTCATAGAAACAGAGAGTAGAATGGTGGTTACTAGAGGATAAGAAGGGTGGCAGGAGGGGGTGGGGAAGTGGGAATGCTTAATGGGTGCAAACATATAGTTAGATAGTTAGAGTGAACAATATTTGATAGCACAACAAAGTGACTATAAGCAACAATAAATTAGGGCATGCTATAAAATAACTAAAAGAGTGGAATTGGAATGTTCCTAACACAAAGAAATGATAAATGCCTCAAGGTGATGGATACCCCAATTACCCTGATTTGATTAATTCACATTGTATACCTATATCAAAGCATCACATGTACCCTATAAAGATATACAACTATTATGTACCTATAATAATTAAAACTAAAAAAGAAAAAAAAGAATTTTATATTTTACCTGAATTATTCTTGCCCAGTTGTGTTAACTGCCAGTACAGCACCACTTCCTCTTTGCTGTACCAAATGTGAAACTGTTTGTATATCTTATCTCTCCTTGAAGGGATTTATCCTTCTTTGGGATTCAATTTACTTAGTCACCATGTACAGTTCTCTGATATGTACAAAAAAGTTATAATTTTGTAGATGATTTTCCTTTTTCTCATTACTGGAACGAGAGTGACATTTTCTGCATCCTTTTATTTCTTAGACAGAAACAGAAGCCTAGGGCTATAGAGAAGAAATAAATATAGTTTTGTTTATTGAGCTTCTGTTACCAGCTGCTGTGATAAGCAATTTATAAACATGTATTCTCAACTTCACAGTCATATCAAATGCTAGGTATTATCCATGAAACAACGGCCTTTTTCCAGAGGCCAGAGAGTCAGTGCCAGAACAATGATTCACAGTTAGTTTTGTCTAACTGTAAAGCTTAAAATTTGTTCTTTCTACTACTCATTCTTGCCTCTGGAACCGAGGAGTCTGGAGAGAGAAAGTGAGAAGTTTATAAAATACTCATGGAACAGTGGTATAAGTGCTGTTACAGAGTTAAACACAGGACCTAGGGAAATTTAAAAAAAGGATCTCTGAACTGAGGGAATCAGGAATGTTTACCCGAAGAAGTGATTTCTAGAATGCTTCTTGATGGATGAGTAGAAATTAGGCATAAGGGGAAAAATGCTGTATGCAATACTTTGTGCCCACTCAGCTTCTTTTGAATAATTTCTCATATACTAATATATTCCACATTACACCTCTCTAAGGTGGTAGCCAGTATTTGGTTTCCCTGCCTCCTTTGTTACTACATCATAGGCATGTGACATTTCTCCACCAGTTAGACTCTCCTGCCTGAGGTTTGAACTGGAAAGAGGCCATGCATGGAGCCCATTTCCTGAGAAGGTGATAGAGCATGCTGGGGAGGCACCCATTTTCAGAGGCAGTAGAAACAGAAGTCCCAACAGCAGTGTCCCCATATTCAGTGTCCTTGCTGCAAATTTTGATATGTGTCCACTAGTAGTTGGACATGGCTCGGGGGCACATTAGTGGTATAATTTGGTTATTGTTCTTGGCTACTTTGCCTTCAGGACTAATTTTCTGTCTTTCTCCCCAGGGAAACTATCTAGTATCCATTAATAAATTCACATTTTGCTTAACTGAACTATTAATAGAGTGGATTCCTTTAATTATAGTTAGGAATCCCGACTAAAAGAGGGACAATCCAGGTAGAAGGAATAATTGGCAAAACTTAGAAGGGAAAGAAGATGAAGCGTTCTGGAAACTGGAGCTGTGAATAACTTGGTATTATTGGAGTGGGAAGAAGGTGAGAGAAGATACTGGAGATGTTGACAGGCCTCACGTAATGGACAGAGAGTTATTTTCATCAGGAAGGTGACAGGATTATATTTGTGTTTGAGGAAAATCATGGTGTCCATGTAGGACACAGGCTAGAGGGGATGTTAGTAAGACAGAAGCAAGAGGGCCCATTAGGAGACAGCGCTGGTAATAATAGAAGTTCTGAGTCCCTGAGTTAAGTCAGTCATAGCATGGGTAAAGAGCACGGGACAGAGTGAGGAGAGATTAAAGATAAAATAATTTAAGATATTGATTGATTGGACATGAGAATGATGAGGAAAAGCGGATCTAGAATGATTCTCGTGTTTATGATTTGGAAAATTAGCTGAATGGTAGTGCTGCTCACTGAAGCAGGAACACAAGAGGAGGTAGAAATGCTGAGTGAAAGGTGAGGAGTTTGATGTGTTGTAACTGAGAAGTCAGAAAGATAACTATTAATTGAATATGTGGGACTAAAATGGAAGATAGAGATTTCTTTGTTAATAACGTATAGGTGACCGTAGATGTCTTGATGATAGCGATATCCAGGTGGAATACTGCTGTGAGAAGAGAAGGGGACAAAAAATACAGCCCTGGGTAATGTCGGCATGTTAGGTTTGGTTGGGAGAAACAGGGAACAAAAATAGACCGAGAAGGAATAAACAGAGGATTAGGGGAAAACAATGATATTATCCATGCCAATACATGAAGGGATCAATTGATTTAGTTCCATATTGGAAATGTATATTTAATATGGCTACAATATGTTTATTGGTGACTTGGGAAGAACAACTTGGTGAAGTGATGGAGCCAAATAGAGGGGTGTAATAACGTGTTAAAGACCACCCTTTTCAGTGGCTAGGGTGTGAAAGGAAAGACAGAAGTGAGTCATCATCTGGAAGAAGATGAGAAGGTAAGTGATC
This sequence comes from Indri indri, assembly GCA_004363605.1. Lineage (NCBI taxonomy): Eukaryota > Metazoa > Chordata > Mammalia > Primates > Indriidae > Indri > Indri indri. The sequence continues at coordinate 27,110 of RJWJ010005265.1, forward strand.
ATAAGGTCTGCTACATGTCCTTTGGGTGAGTGATTTAAATAGCATGGAGACAAAGACCAATGAGGAGTCAAGAAATTGCAGGGCTAGGGGCTAAATGAAGCTTCTGTACTGACCTTGAAGCTGTTCAGGATGATAACAGAACTTGGGGTGCACAAGAAGAATAAGCCAAATGCCAAAGTCATTGATGAATGTGGGGCAATGACAGAGAAGTCACCAGACAAAATGGACAAGTACGTGATGCCTTTTGACAGGATGGTTAGATGAGGAGGAGGAATCTTTATGTTTGAGGGCAGAGGTGTAATTGTAAGGATAGCCATTCCTTTTCCTTCTAGGTTTGTGGTACAGGGAGTGAGTGCAGTTATCAGATTGGACGGTGCTCAGGGAGAAGGTGAGGATGATGGAAATGTCCTTACTTTGTTTTGAGGGTACTGGGGATAATGGTGGCAAGGTCAGGAAGAGACGAAAGTGTGGAAAGACGAAGGGGGAGAAGGGAATGAAGAGCAGAGGAGTCGTATTGGGAGGTGAGTGGACAACACAGAGAGAGATTATTGGGATGGTTTTGATGTGAGGCTGTGGCCAAGGATAACATGAATATAGATCTACTAGGTTTCAAGTAAAACTCAAAATGTCACCAGCTTCTGTGTAGTTCCCGGTGATCCTGAGGCCACCTACTCTGATGGTGGTCTTGGAAGCTTAATGATGATGGCAGACTTTGTGCTTAGATTTAAAACCAGAATATTGGTGGGAAGTATGGCTCTGAGAAAATCTCAGGCAGATGGGGTTAATGCTCATGTTTTAGAAGTTTGAAACAGCACCAGTTTTAAGTGACCAAAGGTAAAACTCTAGATGGAGCCAGCTATGAACTAAATTGTTCCAAATCCCTTCTTTGTTAAAAAATGTTGAAAGCTTTCATGTTTATGTTGGGAGACTAGCTCCAAGGAATCAGCAGAAGTTTTTATACAGGAAATTGATCATGTACTTCTTTAGAGTGTCTTTACTCATTCATTTCTTTATTCATTTAAACAGTTCATTCAATCATTTATTGAAACATGATTGCCTACGACTATAGACTATCCAACTTCACAAATAACTTTCTACAGACACAGTTTTAAGCCATTACAAAATGTTTACAAACTTTAGAGTGTCGGTCAAATGTATAAACTCTAAGGAGGAAACCATAATAATCTGCTACTTAAGCAGGCTCTCTTTGTACTTGAGATCACAGGATTACAAAACTTCTAAGTAACCCCTTCACTCAAGCCATGTACTAGGCATTGAATTTAACAAAATATTTTTAAAAGGATCTTATATAGTTCTCTATGTTTTATGCTTTCTGTGTTGTTTGTGACACTTTCCAGTCAGCACAGGTGACAAAAAAACAGATCTTTACCCAGTCTGGAGGTTTGCTCAACCTACCATCTTCTTCAGATTCAGAAAAAATTGAGTGAACCTTTTTTCTTTGCCATTTGGAAAGACAAATCTCAGTCTATATTTCTGCACACCTTCGTGGGAGGAAGACGTATTATCAGCGTTATTCCTGGCCTAGCATCAACTGAAACATGGAACTTAGAATTTTCTCCTTGATTCTCTCCCTCCAGGCACCCGCAAATACCAATTCGTGGCATGCAAGAAAACCGAAACTGGAAGTGTGCAGGTCGTGGGAAGAGAGTACAGCAAACATCACACACAATGTAAAAATCATTGTGTCAAATATTTCTATTCTCACAAGTCCTTTTGGTCACCCAGGGGAATCCTGTTGGCCTGTTACCCAGCTTTCTGCTTCCTTAATATCTCCCTTCCCTTTATCTTTTATTTATCTTTGTCATTGTTTTGTCTACTTTTTCCCTGAAAGAAATAAAATCAAACCAAGATAAACAAATAGATTTTTCTTATTTCATAGACAGCAATTTAGTTCTGTTATTTGACATATGATTTCCAAGTCTCATGTCTTGCTCAACTTATCAAAAGCTTTTCTTAAAGAAGAAAAGTTCTCTTTTGAAAAGACTACTGGTACTAGAAGAACATATATACTATAAATATACGCCACCTATTACACATTTGCATTTTGTTTTACAGAATCTAGGCACTCTAGCATGCTGGACTATCTGAAACTAAAAGCCTGTTATGAGAGTGTATGAAAAGGCACACTTTTCATGTAGTATCATATTAATAAGGTGGATGGATCTGTGCAATTTTGTTTGTCTTTTCATAAACTCTCCAGGATGTCACTTTTCATTTAGTTCTTACTCCTATCACCACTTCCTTGGTGTTGCAAATTGGGATATTCTGTTTTCTTGAAAAATTATTTGAATATATTTTTCACCGATACTGGCAACATATAAAGTTGTGTTTATGTATTGACAAATATATATTGAACACTTACTATGTGCTGTTCCTTAGGGAAATGGAATGAGTCGATAAGTCTACAGACCAGGAGACCACAGAGCACACAACTAAGATGCAGCAGCCTGAACCAATGCATTTGCAATGAGTAATTATTGAATTGAGTGTGGCAAAGTGATTCTCTTGAGGGCTCTTTAGATGTTTCAAATGTGGTCGTTGCATACGTTTAACTAACTACTTCAAAGATGGCTTTGCCTGACATGTTCAGGATCACTAGATAGTGATCTTGTTTGTGTGGTAACTGAATTCTTCACTTTGTGGAACCAAATGTTTTAACTTAAATGTTTTTCACTTAAACATCAAAGCTTTAAAATTGCATTTCCTACTTTTATAGCATGCCATCAGACTGGAATCCAGAGAGGTTATCTCTTTTTACTGATGTCAAAATCAAATTTTTGTTTTTGGCAAAATTATTCTTTATTATAAGAAATATAGACTCCTGACTTTACATCACGAATCCACTCTGAGGCTTGAATGAAAGATGTCTTTACAAGTATGGCTAAACCAAACCAAAACCCTGTCCTGGGTTATTTAGTTTTCTTACAATAAATTCTGTAGCCAAATAACTTATTCCATAGCTAGGTACAATTACATGGACTGCAGATTCCTCTGATCACAAAATTTATCAGATCATCTTTTTTTTAGTTTTTTTTTTAGCCATATCTTCCAATGACATAGGAGATACCATGATATCAGCCAACCTTCAGCCTTCGTTTTGACTGATGCTTCTTGACTTACAATGGTGTTACATCTTGATCTATGAGACATAATAGATCAGGCTATACCTTAGCCTAGCCTACCTTAAATGTGTTCAGAACACTTACGTTAGCCTATAGTTGGGCAAAATCATTTGACAAAAACCCTATTTTATAATAAAGTGTTGACTATCTCATGTAACTTATTGAACATCATACTGAATGCGTATCACTTTTGCACCATCATAAAGTCAAATAATCATTAAGTCAAACCATCATAAACTGAGGAAAATCATCTGTGTTTAACAGATACTCTAGGGACTGTTAACAAGGAAAAATGTCGTCTTTCTGCTTTCACTTAATTAAATTAATTCACTTCACTCATTCATTCAACAAATATTTATTAAGCACCTACAATATGCCAGGCACTGTGCTGGGTGCTGGGGATACAACTGTGAACAAAATAGACACAGTCCCTGCCCTCAAGGAGCTTACAGTCTAGTAGTTATACAGACAAGAAGTACACAGGCAATTACAATGCAGTATGGTAAGTGCCGTGACGGGGAAAAACATTAAGAAGGGCACCTAACTCGGGCTCATAGACAGGGGGTGGTGGAGAGTCATGGGAGTCTTTTCAGGGCAAGTAAATTCAATTTGAGTACTGAAGGATGAGTACAAGTTAGTCAGGGAAAGAGGAGACAGGGAAGAGTTGTAGACTGAGGAAACAGTATATGCAGTGTTCCATGTGCTGCTTTGGGGGTTCATTTGCTGGCGGGAGAAGTTGGATAGGAGCGAGAGAAGTCCTGGAGGAGATAGGCTAGGGCCGGGTCATGAAGGGACTCATTTGCTCTGCTCAAGAGTTTGGAATTTTTCCTGAGAGAACAGAGTGGTGCGTGCGTGTGTGTGTGTGTGTGTGTGTGTGTGTGTGTGTGTGTGTGTCAGATTTACACCTTAAAGATTGCTCTTACTGCCCCACAGAGATTGAGTGGGGCATGGAGGTCTTGAGAGTTGAGGGAAGGAGATCAATCCTTCACCTTTTCTAACTTTATTTTCCACACTGTCACACCCTGTGCTCTGACCAGCCCACCTAGTTGTAAACATTCCTTCAATAAGCCGTCAGCATGCATGGCTTGGGGCCACTGCTCACACAGAAGGCTCTTAACATCACCGCCTCCTGTTAAAACTCAACACATCCTTCAAGACCAGACTTTTGAAATCATCCTAACTTGTGCTTTCTGCCAAGATCTCTAAGTACGTGATTTTTATACATATTAGAGTACTTATTTATTATTTCAAATGAGCCAAATCTTCTTTTGAATCATGTTAATTTAATCCATACATAACATAAGGTAATTTTTATAAATAAATATGGGTGTAATTTTCTTTGCAATTTTCAGTTGAAAACAAGGACTAATTCTTCATTTGTTGTCTACCCCAAACTATTATTAGTGCCTTCAAATGATTTAAATGGAACAATAGGAATGAGGGGAGAAGACCAAGAGACACATAATTTTATGCAGCAAAATACAGTCAAGTAAAATTTCAGTACACAATTACAGGATAGGTTGCTATTAGGACAGTGATTCATCCCCCAACTCCAAGACTTTGTCTTTGACAATTTAATTTGCTAATGAGTCAAAGATCTGAAAAAGAGGGGTAGCTTAGTATGCAAAAATAATAAAGACTAGCTACAGTTTCCAATATGGCCCACCGCTTGAATTTCTCAAAGAACTTTCATAATGATAAGAAAAAAAACCTTTAAGCTCTGTAGATACTGTAAGAACATCCGTTGTTTTATTCTTTTTGGTGGGTACAAAAACCACAATTTTGTACACGGAACAAGATTATAAATAATATCGATAACATGAGTGACCCATTGTCTCTTTTGAGTCTACATTGCAGACTGATGATTTAACATTAACGTTTTCTTCCTTTTGTTTTTCTTCTGATAGTGAGACAAATGCAATCTGTGAACCGACTCATGTGATAGAGTGAAAGTTACAGCAAACAAGAAGATGACCAACAACTTTTATAAAAAAAAGTCTCTAAAGTTTATTACAGTGATGGCATTTATATCAATTATTGCAATGTATTGTTCCCTAAGATGGTTAGAAAAAAGAATCGTGTTGTCCTCTACTGAATTTACGTCAGTTAAAAAGCAAGCATGTTTCAGTATTTGTTTTCTCCAAAGTAAGTGTAAATACTTCCTTTAAATTTTTTTTTCACAGGATTTACATGTTTGTTTATTATTTTATCACAGTTGAGTGATTTGTTTTCTCAGCTGGGTATTCTTCCATTGACTACATGGGTGTTCTGGAGACACAGGTTAGCATGGTCGTCGACTTCTAGAACTATTTTATCCTTTCCGGTGAAGACAAAGGCCTTTCTGAGCAAGAACTTCACAGTTTATTGCGCTAACTCGCAAGTCTGATTAGTTTTTAAGTCCACTCGAGTGAAATTTGTTGCTGTTAATACACCCATCCCAGCTCCCCACCCACCCACCCACGACCCGAAAAAACCTAAATTGTGAGTTTTCCTGATATAAAATCTGAGTTTGGGTTTCCGAGCTGAGCTCATGCACACGGTCGCCGCCGCCGCCGCCCGCCCGCCGGCGCGCTGGGACGCACTTCCGCTCCGGCCCAAGGATCGGGGTAGCGAAGACCCGCGCTGGGCGTGTCCCTCGGGGCTGCGTTTCCGTCAGTCACCAACACAGTTTAATTAAGGCACTCAATTATTTTTTTGGTTTTTATGGTAGGTCCGATGCAATGACAGCCAATCCTGAACTTTGTCTGATTGCAGTTCCAGCGTGTACAGCCTTGGGGCAGTCGGGCGTCAAGACGCGGCCGTTTTCTCCCACGCTCCCGGTGATGGATAACCTGGCTTTGTTTCTTATGGCTTCAGAAAAGGTCAGCTGGGTTGCATGGAAAGGAAACAAAGAATGCGCAGTGTTACCATATTTCTGTTTCTTCCAATAAAATATGGCACAACAAACACCGAAATATCAATAATTAGACATCTGCATTTTTTTTTTTTCTGTATTCTTTTGGTCATATGAAAACTGCTTATCCGGGGAAAGAAAAGCTCAACTACACTGAGGAATGAATCAGGCTAGAGTTTGTGGTCCTATCTGTTTAAGAACTAATTCTCAAATTATAACACTAGGTGTTGTTTTGCAAATCTGGGCAGGAAATATCTTTTAACTTGCTGCACTCTATACCCTAGTACTTCTGGGTGAGCTTAAAATCTCCTTTGTGTTTGATAACATTCTTTAAATCATATTTTCTTTTTAGAAAATGTCTTCTTTACAGTGCAAGCATCAGACCTTAAAATTGTGGTAAATTGCCTAAACAAACTAAATGTATATAGTCTCATGACGGATCTTCCTGTTTTCATAACACAAACCTACCCACAGACACTTCCATTCACTCACACCAGTTATTGACATGACCCAGAACAGCACAATTGGTGACATATAGCTCACGTTATGTCTATTATGGAAAGTAAAGCTGGTATTTTAAGAACTGTGTTTAAAGGGGGTGCACTGAAAGGGGTCATGTTTTAAAGCCTCCTGAATGGTCATCAATGAGGAACTTCCCATATGGAGGCTGTGGGGTCCAGGTCTCTGAAATCATTCAATTCCTGTTCTGTCATATTAGATAGCAGATAATAATATTACACACAGGAGAAATAGGCAGCACTATTATGTAAGTCTAATTACTGTTCATTCATTGCTTTTAAATTCTTTCTAGTAGCTGAGTTCTAACATTAATTCAAGTGGAAAATAAGGTAAAGGAAATATTTTCTCAGTTTGTTATGATTTTAGGTCATAACTCTCTTACAGCTTATACTGTATCTTAATTCCCTGTTGTGAATTTAAGTTTGTCTAATTCTTTAGGAAATCCCATCCTTGTATTTATTGTGCCCTGGAAATTAAATATTAGAATAATTATATATTAAATGAAATTAATATTAGATTAAAAACTGTTAGAGTAATAATGTTTAGAGGTCAGTTACCTTGATAAATTCACAAAGTTGAAGTCAAATTGCTAGTAATGACATATCTATGATAAAACCCAAGGTCAATCTCATAGTTCTGTTTTAGGAAACAGTCTCAAAAATTAATGCTTATCTTCATAGTCAGAACTCAGGATACAGTCTTTACAGAAAGATTGACAGCTTTTACATTTATAAATCATTGAAATATAATGAGCATTTTAAGGAAAAACAACACTTCTACCTGATTATCTTCTATTAGTCCCTTGAAATCAAAGTTCTTCTGACTTTTATTTGGCACATAATAGGCACTCAGTAAATGTTTGTTGAGTGGATGAATGTCCATATATGGGAAGATACTTTTTTTCTTCCTTATAAGTGAAACTGATAGGATAAAATTCCGAATGAAACATTTGTCAAATCCTGCAGAACTGTACACTAAAAAGGATGAATTTTGCTGTGTGTAAATTGTCCCTTAAAAAAATTCTAAATGAATATATTGCATGCTATTTTAAATTGAACAGAAGCTAAATTTCAATACACCAGTGAAGAAGTTAGAAATGAAACAATTCAATTCAATTCAAACATTTGAAAGGATCCCTTAATCAAAGACCTCATTCGTATGGCAAAATATCACCAGAGAACTAAAAAGAGAACATGGCTGCAATAGTCTTGCTTTTTGAAGTGATACTTCTGGGAGGTTATGTCATTAGAGATGAATATTTTCCTGCTTAGTATCAGAGTGTGCATGCTTTTGGGTATGTGTATAACAAGAAGCATTAGCAAAGCAGTATTATTTATGTCAAGCAAATCTAACAACAAATGTTTTATTTAAGAAACGTAAGCCAGGACTTGACATCAAGTTGCCGAATAACTTTCTGGCGTAATCCTGTTTTTCAATTTTATGTGTTTTAGATGGATTTTTTTTTCAGGTCAGAACTCTGTAGTGGGTACCTAGCTGTATGAAACATTCCAGTTACAACATTAGAATTTTCCATGAGATTCTAGAGAAAAAAAATTTTGGTCAGTTTTGGGCAGTTTAGATTAGTTAGATTAATTCAAATGCTGACGAAAACAAGAAAAATGAATATCCACGAGTCTAATCCAAGCCAATACATTAGCCCATCATAAAAACTGGGAAACTTCAGAGTCCCAAGACCACTCAGGGGCTTGTTGAATAGAGGACTTAGGAAAGGTAGTTCCAGAGAATTCACAGCTATCTACTACTCATCACTCAATTTAAACAAAGCTGAGGCCAAAGTCTGAATAGTTTCTTCAGATTCCCTTTCAACATTTAATGTTAAGTAAAATAGATGATCGTTTTCAAAAATCTGGTATAGCTTTGGTTTAATTTTTTTGAAGAGGAAATACTCAGATACAACTAATAAAAGCATTGTGATTTTTTGAAAGCATTTTCAGAAGGCTTTGGCCATAAAATCTATTTTTGTCCTTTCTTTTCTCGATTGTAGTTGTGAGGAAAGGAAAACTTGCAAAGCTTGAACAAGTCCATGTACTCTCAAATAACCTCTTCTCTTTTATAGATTAATGCAACTGAGTGTATTAGTTAATTAATCTTTGACAACTACTCATTTTCTCTTTAAATTTGTTCTAGTATTTTAATTTCCTATACTTTATCTTCTGCTTCTTCCATAAAATGCCATTCCTATTCATCTTGATGTGAACCTTTGCGGCTCCTCAAGCTGGAAACTTCTTATAATTTTACATATGGTCTGTGTTTGGTTGGATTGTTGTGGCTAATGGCTGTCACCTTAATTGTTTGTCTGTGTTCTCTTGAGGGGCGATCACTTTTAAAATGGTAGATAGTCTACCATGGATTGAAGGTTTCAGGTTTTGTTTTTGGGGTCCTGGGACAATATTATCTAAATTACCAAACATTTACATCATTATGGTCAATAGAATTTTTGAAGGTTTTCCTATAATTTGAGAGTAAAATAAAAACTGCTTATTCTTACGTCTCCTCAACAGCACAGATCATTTCCATTTACCCTGAATGCCATTGTCTTTTAAAAAGTCAGACAGATACAAATGTTTTCTTTTTATCTGAAATCTGTTGTTTCCAAATATATTATTAAATGCAAATAGTATGTATATAACCTGGAAATTTATATCTCTTCTTAACAACTTCCTGGAACTTTGTAAGGAACTAGCATACATGAGTATTTCTTTCTAAAATTGTCCTATGCTCTTTTTCTTTTCTTTGCTTTCCTACCCTTGGACCTTTGCCGATGGTTGAAGCGCCTTTGTTATGCCAAAGAAAAGTCAGTTTTAATGAACTGGTAACAAAATTTTTTTAAGACATCTTATAAACTTCGTCTCAGAATGCAGTCTAAATAATTGGCTCTGAAAGCTGGTCAAGTATTGTTTTTCTCAGCCTGGGAAAATCACTCCTCAACTTTGTAAACATTAAGATGAAAGCACTGCCCTAATGGCCAAGATACTTTGGCATTATTCTAGTTTGCCGTTTTGCTATGAGAAGGCATGCTTAAAATATTTTGATCTGAGTGAACAGAGAGTTTAGTTCTTAATTCTTTTTCACTAAATCAGTAAAGAACCATTTTGAGATAATCTGTATGCAGTTGTACTCAGTCATTGATTGCTAGATTATAGATAAAAGCAATTAAATCTTGATAAAAAGGGATGGCTTTTGTTCTTTGTTTTAAGATAGTCACAAGTACTTCAATAACTTTTATATAAATAAATACAAAAATCAATCATGTTTACCTGGCATATAACCTCAGATGTACATCTTATTAAAATTATATGAGGTTTTTGATTCGAGGGTACATCATACACTGGACGTCTTTTATGGGTTCAAAGACTCATTTATCATTGTAATCAGACTGAGCAGCCTATTCAGTAGCTATTATGTATAATTTTAGAAAATGGGTTTTAGAAACCTGATTTTAGGAAAAGCCATAACAAATCCTTTCATATCTTATTTTAAAGCCACTTTCAATCATTAGAACAAAGAAGTGGACATTTAGATTTTTAAAAAAATGATCTCCATCTCCTGTATTTCAGTGAATGCTTATTTACGATTTTTGTTGTGATACTATGAAAGGATGTAAGTAAGTGGGACTGATCTGGCTTGTTTAAAAGCAACTGAAATGAAAAAGAAATATTCATAATAACTCACTGAAATTTTTGTCTTTTACTGCATTTCTCTCATAGGACACAAATATTGCCAACATCTTTGATGGAGGAACAGCTGTATTACCTAAAATGCCTATTTACCTTAGTGATACTGTGAGTATAAAAGTTGAATTTTATCTAATAAATGTGAATTGTAGTCAAAATTCTGATAATCACTCTTCCCTGAAGATCCGGCTCAAGGACCACTGTCAGATGAACAAAAAATGGGGTTTCACGCTTTAAAAATATAGAATGATGGTTGTAGAAAACAAATTAGGATAGGGGAGTCCAAATTCATTAAGCACATACAATGTGCCCTGGAGCTTTGACATGTATTATTTCTCAGAAAACAATGTGACTTTTTCAAAAATAGGCAACTGTCTAGATTTAATCATTTCAAATGGATTTCGTGCTCATTTTGTTAGCACCTATCCTAAAATTAGATCGTTACAGAGAAGATTTGCATGGTCTGTGTGCAAGGAAGCCCAGATCTCATTTCCAATTTTTTCCCCCAAATTTCAGGTAGAGTATACTGTTTCAATCATTTCTCAGAGAAATTCTGATTTGTGTTTGTCTTTCTGACCCCTTGCAATGCAGATATCTATTGGCAACATAAAGGTTCAAACAGTACATCTGCAGCCAAAGAAAACTGAACCACTTTGCACTGAAGTTTTCAAAAATATAAAGCTCTAATCAGAAGCAAGCGATACCACCACTGGACAGACAGGTCACAACACCGCGTTCACAGGATGCATCCCCCACTCACTGGAGTAGGCCCTAAGTCCTACCCCTAAATTTTAATACTTTCGGTTCCATATACGTTGTAACCTTCTCTATAGGTTGCTAAATTCTGGGTATTCTGCGAGGAAGTTGGGTTAAAAGTCTGTGCACTCTTTGCCACCTTCATTCTCTTCGCTTCTGCCCTGGACTTGTAACAGAACTCTATCAAAGCCACCAGCATTGCCAAGCCCAAGCCGCCAACCAGAATGTAGAAGACGCCTGCTACGTTGCTCAGGCTCAAGGCACTCGTCTTGTCCTAGGGGGATAAAGACATTTCAGTTAACTGCAGAAATGTCACATCCAAAAAGTAAAAGCACACATGAAATTCAAAATGCCAATTAAAGTAAATGCTTAATTTAATCTGAAATTATTTATAAATCACTGATACAGGTTTGTGGATTAAAATATAAAGCTCAAAGCTCTTGGGAGAAGTGAAATTATGATGATTACCAATAAATTGTATGTAACTGCATTCAATAAAATCTGTAACATTCTATCATTATTAAATAGACAGTGAAAACCACTATACTTTGCCATATATAAGCATTTATGTATTTACATAGGGTGGCAGAAATGGGCTTATTAATGTTCAATTTGAAAATGACATATTTAAAATCCATTTACATGGGAAACGGGACCTCTTTTTGGCTTTGCTTTCATTAAAACATATTTTTAATGTTTGAGATTTCTCTTGAATAAATCTAACTCCACATTTCCTACTTGAGGAACTAAGGGTCTTTAAGCTAGTAGTTTCATATTTTGTTCATCATTACTTTAACAAATATATGCAAATAATGTGCTAGAGTGCACATCATTTGTTCTTTCAGTTACATCTATAAGGGAAAGCTCATGAAAATGTCACTTTTGCATATTATATGCTATTTAGAAATAATTATTAATATATATGCATAACATGTAGGTGTTAAGCACATTTTTTATGTAACTTTTAAAAATACATAAATTACTGTGGTCAACTGAGAAATAAATTATGTATGGACAAATTTATAATTATTTTTATTGATTTAAAAATACAATCCATTCCCTCTTAAAAATGCTTAATCAATTAATATTTTGGACATACTATTTTTCAGAGCTTCAGTATACATGTCATAATAAATCCAGAATAGTCAAGTATATGACTGGAAGTAAAATTGTAACAAGAACTTAAAATTTTTTCGTAAATAATAGATAGGTTTATTATAATATATAACATTATATCAAAAAACTATTTTGCTAGACTACCTGAAGGATGCCCTGTGGCCATCATCTTCTCAGCAGTATGTTTTGTGCAAAATTAAGACCCTTAAGTAGCTTTATTACGAGAATGTTTAATTTAAAAAGATGCACTATATATACTGTCAATGTGGTGATAACATCAACTGACTGGTCCAAAAATTTTAGGGTAATTTCATTTTAAAAATAATCCCTCCTTAAGGATTTATGCTTCTCTGACTTTGTATCAGGATTTAAGATAACTATTTCATTATCTGGCCAAGCTTTTTTCATTCCACTCTGGTTCAAAGGCAGACACGTGATTAAAATATCGGGATAAGGTCTGAAAAGGGAGCCATTAACCTTAATTTGTCTTCTTAAATCAGCTGAGGCTCTCCTATTTAAAGCAGTCACTTGTTTAATGTCTTAGAATAACCAGTAATTTATTTTCTTTCTAGAAGAAGATACAGAAAAAAATAAAAGAGGATTCCAAGAGTCTTCAACTATGGCTTTCAGGCATTGTTACTATATTCTATTAACTTGTGTGGGTATTTAGATTCACTGATAAACATTTTTTTTCTCTTTAGAATAAAAATATAACTCTTTTTATGCTACTTTGATTTGCACTCAACAAATTAGGCCTACAGGTTTCTGCATTGCTTTAAAAAGAATTTATGATTAAGAGATATCGAAAATTGAGGATATTATTCATAAACATTGACTTACTAAAATAATTTCACTTGGGGGAATAGAATTGGAAGGTCACTCTGTTTACGTCAGCACAGGGCCTCTTCAAACTAAAGTGGAATGCTTGGCAATTTATTGACCAAAGACTGAACTGAATAAGCATTTATTCATTATTTAGAATCTTCTTTTTCTGAATGACTACTAATCAATTTCCCATTTCCTGTTTTGAGAATACATCAGTTCTCAAAATAATACGATTTCCTGTTCTTTGCCTCCGAAACAAAAACCTAACCACAAAGCACTACTTTTATTAGTGGTACGTAAGTTTGAGAATAATATAAGGAATTTTATTTTATAGATTTTTGCAGTTAATTTAAGTTTATTTAAAAGCCTTAATATTGGGGAGCAGGTTGCAATTTCCTTAAAAGACAGTCCTTGTGGGTGAAATTTATGACATTAGCTTTTAATTTAGGCAGTGGCTGAGTGTATAGGGAAATGTTCAGTTTTTATTATTTCCATATACTTTTGACAATTGCTCCCATTTACTGCTTTGTGAACACAAGAGGAGGCCCCGAACTGCAGCGACTGACCTTGCTTCCAGAGTCCTTGGGTCCACATTCACCTTTATCGTACCACCATTTGTTTTTCAGCTTGTCTAAGACGCCTGCCTCACTGAGTTTCAAAACGGCAAGGTTTACAGGAGTTCTTCACGTGGAAAATAACATAAATAACATTATATATGTTATTTTATGTTATTCAAGTAAAACTACATTAGAATCGCATGGCAAAGTGACAGAGCAGAGGCCACAGTAGGTGTTATGTCTTGTACTGTAGGCCCAGGTTTAGACACAGACATAAAACTGGGGCCTGCTCCATCGCTTTAGGTAACAGGCACATACTGCTTGGGAGGATTTTTAAATAAAAGGTATGCAATTACTGTGAATCCAAAACTATTGGCCTTGGTTGGGTTTCTTGAACATATACAATTTTCCCCACATAAATGTGGAGTTCATTCAAAATCCATTTGCTTTTTTCCCCCCACCTTTAAAACTAAAGAAGTGGCTGCAGGTTGACAGACTTCAATAGAAGCTAGACAGGACTGATTTCCTTTCTTGCACGTATTGTGATTCAGCTGGTGGGATTTTACTTTATGCTATAAAAGTATGTCTACAGTTTTCATTGTTAAATTGACTCTCTAACAACTTTCATCCAAGAGCTACGAGGAGTGTGATTCCTGTGTCACAAAGGGCCACCTCATGCAGGGGATGGTCCTCATGAGACAAATATGTAAATCATTATTTTAAAGTATAAGCCTATGCTGATATTTTCCTTCTGAATTGCATTATTTAGCGTAAATAATATCACCAGAGCAACTGTCATTTATCTTGAGCCTACCATATCAATATACTTTAAGTACAAGGTGACGTGTCTATAATAATTCTACCTACAAATAAGTGACAGGTTAGAGGTAACTAAAATTTTTCTGAATAGACAAACTCTTTTTACTTTAAAGTCCTATTTTTCTTCTCTACCATGTTTGATTCCTTCAGCACTAAATATTGTACAAGGAATCTCAGGGAGGAAGATGTCACTTACTACCCAGCATCAATATTCTGAAGAATCTAAGAATTCTTCCAGTTTTCATTCCCATATTATAGTATGAAGGCTGAGAAGATGGATAGGAAGCAGTAACTCCTAGGATCTTTGGCTGTTATTGTTTTTGTGGTTGGTTGGTTTTTTGTCTCTTTGTTTTTACAAACATCCAGGAACAGATTTGTCGTACTCCTGTGGACATTTCTAAGACTGCCATAGTCATTTTGTCTGGCTGTATTGCCCAATGCCTCCCTTCTTCTAGGAAATGTTGAACGCATTGGAGCAATACAGCATGCACTAGATTGGCTGCCAGGGGATTCATTCCAGAAACCTATCTACACAACTAAAAAATGCATTAATAATGATGGTGATAATGATAGCTAATATTTATTGAGCACTTAGTATGTACCAGGCACTATTAAAAGCATTCTATATGTTTGCTATCACTCACATTTTACGAACGAGGAAACCAAGGCACAGAGAGCTTAATTCATCTAGTCACACAGTTTGGCAGCAGTTTAATCAGGATTTGTGATAGTCTGACTTCATATCTTGTGCAATTAATAATATTAATAACAGAAGACTCAGGAAATGAGATTTCTAGTTAATTGCATTTTCTGGTTAGCAGTCAAACTAAAACCCATTTTTATTGCACTGCTTTGAAAAAATTTTCTAAAATATACATTTTTCCTTTTGTTTATATGGTTTCTGAATACAATTTAAATTTTATATCAATGTTACAAGATCTTACTATAGATTCATTGTTCCATTCAAGAAGAAATATGCATTTGCCATGATCCTGGAATATTATATTGTTTTTTGGATTAAAATTTTACATAAGCATGATTTAACACTTTCTTCTAGAAGCTTGAGTTTGGGGGTGGGGTGAGGATTATGTTAATTGACTCGGTTAATTTAGCCCCAGTTCATCTAGGTTTTTACTCCATTTCTGAAGTGATTGTTATAAAACTACACCTGTAGGTTGATTGGTAAACTGTGAATCCCTTGAGAGCAGAAGTCACATCTCATTATCATTTATCTTTGAAAAACAGTATTTTCCAGAGTATCTGACTCAGAGTAGACACTCTATAATGTGGCTACATTTAAATTATTTTGAATCCCGAGCAAGCTTTTTCATTGAACTGATCCTCTAAGGGTTTTTAGGTCCTCGGGCTAGATCCTCAAATCATTTTTAACACATGTATAGGTAAGCGATACTGGCCTACATTGCAGTTCTTGAATGGTGTGGGTTGGGAGAAGGAGGACTTAGTGCTGAAGAAGAGGAAAAAGCAAGCAGAGAGTCTCCTACAAGTTTCTTCCAGAAGGGACACTTGAGGGCAAATCGTGGATTAGATGAAGACTACCTTTGGCTTCTCTTTCTCCCTTCTTAAGGTACTCTTTTCCCAGCCCCTTCCTCTTTCCTCTGGCTTCTTTATCCCTTCTGCTGTTCACTTTGGTACCTGGGCTTTAGAGGGTAAAATTAGATTAGCATTCTGAATATAAGATTTTATTATTAACCATACTTAATGTTCAACTGGTGGAATATTAGAACAAAGAATTCATTACTGAAAGAGTCCTTCTCAAGGGCTAGCTTCCCTTCATGGTTTTTGTTTGTAAAATTTTTTCCTGATTATGAATGCATATTTTCTGGAACAATCCCTTTATTCTTGCATTGGTTTTCATAGCGATGGTGGAGATCATTTGTAAGTATAACATATATCAAAGGCAGCAATGGTCTGTATTCTTCAAAGTGCCAAATTAAATACCTGGCATTGTGTGATCAAATATAATTCCTAGAGAAAACATTATTTGGTAATCACACCTACAAAATTATTTTTATATGAATATCCACTCCATGACTATGCATATTTTATATATATAATAGAAGGAGAATAAAGTATAAAATAAACAGAAGAAAATAAGTTTGTAGCTATTAGGTTCTATGGGCGATTCATGGTTACAGGCATTGCCAAAATCTCCAACTAGAACCAGAATTAAACAACTCACATAAAAATTTGCATAAAAATCTGGGTATGGTTTATGCTTAGACTAAACCATACCATATTAGATTAACCATATTAGATTAATAAACCATATTAGATTAATATCAAAGGGAAAATCAGTGTTAGCCATTATAGTCGATATTTTAAATAGGTTCATTGTCAATTAGTAAATTTCTGTTATTGTATTCACAAAAATGAGTATGAATTCTTATGACCATAATGAAAAGGAACACATTGCAATAATATTAACACCATCAAAGGATCAAGTTTTCAAACAAACGAATTTGTATCTCCCAGATCATGCCTTTCTGCTTTAATTTATTTCATTAAAGATGCAGTACCCTGCTCCTCATGTCTTTCATTAAATTTTTATGTTTCAGTGTGAAGCCTCCTGGCCAAGGACAGCCGTGATCAGAACTTCATAGCACTGGGAATGGCTGTCAGGTGAACAGGGGTGCTAACTATCGCTTTGGGGTGTGACGGGGAAGCTGCCACAGGGATGCTAAACGCTTCAGTTGTTGATTATATGAAATCATAAGCTTCTTGAGGTAAAGGACAGTGGTGTCTTTTTCTACATTGGTACTGACTGGCACACTGCCCCATTAAAGCAGAAGTTTAAAACTTCGCTGCTGAATGGATGGCTGGAGAGGTCCCCGGGGTTACAAGCCTGTGAATGACAGATGAGTCAGTTGTCTCCTCACAGAAACCTTTTCTTGTGTGGTACAGGTTTCCTCTTCCATTTTCCCCCCTCCATTAGATGAATCACTGTTGGGAAAGTTAGTTTTGTCTTAGTAAAAGGGTCTGTATTTGGAAATCAGATAAGTGAGGATTTCAGCATGTTTGTGCTGAGCTCTCTGTGTCTCTTTCCCCCTACACTGCATTGGCCGCGTTCATTCCATCTCTTCTGCTTTGGTTTTACATTCAACAAAGGCTGTAGAACCAGCTGCGTTCCTCAAGTCAGTACTTTTCCTGCTTATTTTACCTGTTTTGATGAAGATCAGGCCACATGGGAGGGACAAGATAAGTTTACAAAGAAAATCAGTCCATCTGAAGAAGGTACAAAATGAAAGCAAAAAAGCAACTGTCTCCTAGTAATTTACTTTGATCTAAGTTAGGTCAGGCCATTTAAAATGTCATCATTTATTTTAAACTCAGAGCTGACTATTATTAACATTTAGATTGCAACAAATTATTATCTTGATGATAAACCTTACGCCAATATATAACTTGTTTGAATTTATTTACTTTTTGGTATAAAAACAAAATTCCTGAGAAAAAATAGAACATACTGTAATTTCATTTTGGGAGAGAATTTTATGTTAATTTTGATAACATATTGGAAAACTACTTGTTATTATCTGAAATAACATTTATTCTAAAACATTTTGTAGTTCATAGGTGGTGAAAGTAATGTATCATATAACTGTAAGAACAAGCAGTTTGATTTTAGAACCTGCAAGGCTCTTAGATTCATATTTATTCTTTTGGACAACAAATATTTACTGAGTTTCATTATGTACCAAACAATGTGTTGGATACAAGTTGATTAAATCTGACTGAGTTGTCCAGTCCATCTAAATAAATTAAAATGATTTTGGTTACATAGATTTTTTTCCCAATATATGTACATTTCTGTTATGCTTGTTTATTTTTCTTTGGAAAGAGTCTTCAATGTACAGTAAAATGGGACTTCATTATTTATATTTGTAGAAAATTTTATCTGTGTTATATTTATGAGTGTTATATTTCTTTTATATTTGCGATAAAAACAAAAATTTGAAAACAAAATTTTTCTAATGGAATAGAATATCTTTGTTTTTATTTTCTCTGGTGCTTTTATAGGACATTTTCTGGTATTTCCAGAGAAATGGTAGATTGTTAGTATAAACTTGAATAATTTTCTCTGCATATATATATGCACATATTTATTTATTTTTATATGTTTATGAAAACTGTCAGAAATTCCCGGCAAGTTGGGGATCCAAAATATGTAACAAGTTCATGCTCCTTAAGAGGGTGCCTAGAACCAAGGCAAAATTTATCCTTCCTCCTCCTGCAATAGTGCTGACTGTTAGGTGGTAACATGTAAGTGAGCTCAGTTTGAAAGGCTTTTTAGATCAAGGTCTGGGAAAGGTAATAACAGCCACTCCCTGAAAACAGAGCATCATTCTCTGGGTTAGGTGGCCAAGTGAGCAGATTTATAGCCCAATCAAGGACCTGAAGATAAGCAGGATTTCTTGTTTTGGATAATTTTCTAGATTTTAAAACAAAGGCAAGAATGTATACTTTAAAAATTTTCATTATTCTTACATACCAATTGAAGATAATTAGAGTTTTCCTGTCTGTGGATTTTCTTTATGTCTATAAACACTGATACATAGTGAAGAAGGGTTCTGCAACCCTAGGTAATATATTCTATTAATTGTATACTTTTTTTTTCTTTAGACATTGCTTAGAAATTTAAAAAAACATTATTTTATGAAACCGAAAATATGATATAAATGAAGACAAAGCTGAGTTGATCTTGTTTTAGTAGCCTGGTTATTTTGCACTTTGATCCATTTATGGAAAGCTAAAAATGTCTAGTGCACATGACTATCTTTGATTTGTTATTTAACTTTAACAGAAGCCTGAGAGTTTTAGATGGAGAAAATTTCCTGGTTGGTACTCTAGACAGGTCTTGGTGGAGTTAGGTTATTGCTGTTACTTAAATAGTGAAGAAAACAAAACAAACTTACACTCTTTGTTCTCTCTTCCCTCTTCACTGAACTGCTCTTTCAGAAACTTGCATCCTTTCCTACTTTCCAAAACCGAGGTTCATAGATAGGACTGTATGTCTGATCCACAGCCTCTTCAAAGCCAGAGATTTTCAATGACTCTTTTCATTAGGCTTGTTCCTGTGCCACCAAATTGATAATGGTTGCAAATATTTTTGCGTTGACAGTAATTGCATACTTAAGTTTGTGAGGGCACTTGACTAGCAATGCGACTGGTATTAGTAGGTCCAAACCACAGTCTCCCAGCAGATGCACCTATTACTTTACATACTGTTTACCCGCTTTTGGTGACATTGAGGCTAACCTTGGAGTCACCTCCCCCGCTGCCACATTCTCCTTTGTCGTACCACCATTTGTTTTTCAATTTGTCCAAGAGGCCTTGTTCATTCAGTTTTAAAACTGCGAGGTTAACAGCATTTCTTGAAACGATAAAACATATTTTGTAAGAAACTGCACAGCTGTTAAGATATTAGAAGGAATGAGGACTTAAGCTCTTTTATAAGCTTCTCCCAGACGCTAAATAAACCTCTCATATTGCCATCCTGCAGCCCCTTCCACCAGAGTCCAAACTAAAGGCAATTGTAACTAATTCGAAACGTATTAAACATGCAGTATTTGGTGCTCTTCACTTTTACGGTTCATTTATTGTCAAATAACTGATCTCATCATCAACCAATTACATGGTATTTTTTTTGCAAAACGGTAATAAACTTGAATTTACTAGTAATTGAGAAAGGATTGTGTGTTGAATTCCTTTGCCTCTAAGAATGTCAACAACTCAAAAGAGACTGAAATGAAAATTCATTCCCAGAAGCAAAAACAAAATCGCATAAACAAATCAACAAACCAGCCACTAATTTTTGGGTACTGATTTCCTAACAACAAAGAGGATGGCTTAATCATTATTCCCTTTATTATTTGTGTGGGTTTAGTTTGTTTGTTTGTTTGATTTAGGTGGTCTCAGAATCTAGGATTTCCAGGTCAGTTGAGTTTCATGGGCTGGAAGTCACAGGATAGTCAAGGGATAGCA
Organism: Indri indri; assembly: GCA_004363605.1. NCBI lineage: Eukaryota > Metazoa > Chordata > Mammalia > Primates > Indriidae > Indri > Indri indri. The sequence goes on from RJWJ010005265.1 coordinate 47,436, forward strand.
GCAGAAAAGTTTTTGTATCTAAATTTTGTGTCGATTCTTAAAGGCATTGGATGCTATTTAGAAATTAGGATCACATATCCAATTTGACTGTTTAAATTAAGTAATTAAGGCCCAGGGAGTCATGCTGTATGTGATATGGACTTTGGAAACAAACACTCTAGATTAGATTGTCTCCATGTTTATCTCTTTAGGGGTACAGGGGGAGCATATACTAATTATTCTCTAAGAGAAATAAAAACTGTGTCATGGGCTTTTGTCTCTCATGCCTTTGGTTTCTTTCCTGTTCCCAAGTTACAGTTTTTCAATGACCCATTAACTCTTTGAAGAGGGTTTTACATTGTTTAATGAAATTTCTGTTAAATCTAAGGAGTGGATTATATATTGAGGGAATTTAGGTACAGTTTGTGTTATGCTATTTGATAAGCACTGAGTTTGGTTGATTATTTAATACCAAATCAATTATAGATACAATAAAAGAAAACAACCATATTAAATAGCACTTGAACATTGATTTCCAAGTGAAATGACATTTAGTGGACTAATAAAAAATGTTGCATATTTTGACATTAATCAGCTGATGAAAGTGTTTCTTCTCTTAACAAGTTTGGGTAATATTTCAGGTAAGCAATGTGCTTTTCTACTGTTGTGAGGGTTTGATCCAGTTAGAGAGTAGACAGTTCTCATGAGTAAACCAAATAATTTGGGAGTATTAACTATTCTTAAGGGTTAGACTGCACATTTGCTAAATGCTAATTAAATAATTAGCTATTCCTATATTTTCAAGTAAATGCCATGTTAGTGGTGTAAAATGATATACTTTCTAAAGTGAATAGTATCAGGTTGTCAATTTAATAACCAAAAGGAACAAATTGAAATGTAGGAATGAATAAATATTCAGTGAAGACAGAGATATCTATTAAAAAAATTCTGTTGGGAGAAAGGAATAGTTTTAATTTATTTTGTGTCTATAAGAAACTAAATTTTTCTTTCAATGAATTAAAGCTAACTACTAAAATTTCTGTTTTGGAGAAAATTACTTTTATAACCCACTTTATTTTAGATTTAATCATTCATATTAGATTTTTAAAAATGAAGTGGTATTCCAATTATTTTATATGTTGGTTTAGACCATTCTTTTGATAAAACTAAAATCATTTCATGAGAGGGTTATTTAACAGGGTCATTAGCCATATCCAAAGACAGGTTCACAGCACGATAGAAAACAAAAAAGCAAAATAAAGGAATGAATAAGGAAAAAACACTTCTACGTTGAGAAAATTTTTTGGAATCAAGCTTTCTACAAAATTATTTTAAGACATTGTCTTTCTAATACCATCTATAGGCCATGTAAAAACAGTTTAGTTTCACACTGCTATCCGTGTGTGTGTGTGTGTGTGTGTGTGTGTGTGTGTGTGTGTATTTGGTTGATATTATACATTTGACCAATAGATAAGTCACTGCCCAGTTCACCATAAATCCATGTTTTCCTTCCAGAAACATGTGGTCCCTTAATAAAGTTCACTTTATACTGTCACATATGAAATTTACATATCTTTAATGATGCATAGTAGAAGGCACTTTGTAATTAGTATTTGGACATAGTCTTTAGTATTTCCAGATTTCTTTGCATGTTAAAAATGACTGTTATTTTCTACGATTATCTGACTAAAGATGTAATTTCTTCATATAGCAAGTTTAGATCTAAAAGCCCTACTTGGATTGCTATTTAAACTTTGACATAAGCCACATATATAATGATCATTTGGACATCTGTTCTATTTTATGGAATGAATCACTTTTACATGTTATGAATAATAAGAATTGTCAAATGACTTTTTAAAAAATATATAAAGTTTCTTCACTCATTTTACTAGACTAGGTTGAAAAGTACTTTTTATCCAGCCACAAAAGAAAAAGGAACCCTGCAGGAGTAATAATAGTAAACAAGGCTAAGGAAGTTATAAGAAGTCAGATAAATGAGGATGTAGAAAGCAGATACTTGCTGCAGCAAATTTATTATTGTTTTGAAATCTCTTCAAACATTTCAGATGTAGACTTCAAAATCAATGTCAGAAACTCATATTGATTATGAGGGATATTCTTACCCTGATTAAGCATCAGAGAAGCTGCAATAGTGATCTGCCGAGCAGATGAGAGATAGAAGAAAAATATTAGAAGATATTTCTTAATTATTCCTTTTATTGTATTAAATGCAGCTTTTACAGAGTAAATTCAAGTGAAATAGATTGTTTTCCATTTAAAAATGGAAGGAAAAGAAGAAACAACAGTAAGCAACCACATTTTTGCTGGATGTGTAAACCACATTGGAAAACCAGGTGTGTTGACAATGGCTTTTCATAGACTGAAATAGGACTTAGGTAACTTATTTTCCTTCTCCTTTTATTCCTCGAGGGAAGTCTAGGTAAGAAAAACTTCTCCAAATAACTTTTTTCATAGTGGTGAGATGATGGGGAATTTGATTTAGGGCTGGAACAAAAATGCTCACCTGGTCAAATTCCAGGACCACTGAAAAACTTCCAAAAGTTTTTATTGCTGGAATTTTCTTGAATCAAATTAGATTATGAAAATCCATACTTCACTGCCCCAGCATCTGGGACCCATTTTTGTTAATGAGAATTATGTTGAAATGCCACATTGAAAAAAAAGCTTTAGAATGGGAACTAACATGTGTAAACTTTTTCCATTTATTAATTTCGGGTAAATTAATCTAATGCTAAGTAAGATTTTTTTTTTTTGTAAAAAAACATGCTTAATCCAGGCTAAGACATTTATCTCTTACTCTTTATCCTTTCATAAATAACGTATCACTAAATTCTATACATTTGGATATGCTTTTTGCTTACTTTTATGCCGGACTCATTATATAGTGTATTTCTTACAGTGTAATTTCTCTGTTGATGAGGTATTAAAGTGTACATATGATCAAATGTCTACCTAAGAAAATGGGGCAAATTTTAAAAGCTTAAGTATTTTTATGATTTTCTGGATTTTAAAATATTATTGTAAAGGACTGATGATACAAACCCTTAGATCCCACAGGATATTCAGGGCACATATAGTTTGTAAAATAAATATAATAATTTGTAATATTATCTTTAGTCTGGTTAAAACACATTCAATTCCATCTTACTAGGATGACCATTTTATTGTTGGTTATTGATGTCGAAAGTGTATGGATTTAATGCAGTTTATTTGTCTTAACTACTGTGCAATGGTGCTAGTACTGTATTATCCTTATAAGAAGACATCCATTAGTTACAGAGGTTGAATATCCCTAATGAAAATCTAAAATCTGAAATGCTCCAAAATCTGAGTGCTGACATGATGCTCAAAGGAAAGCCTCATTGGAGCATTTTGGATTTTCAGATTAGGAATGCTGAACAGGTAAGTATAATGCAAATATTCCAAAATCTGAAAAAAATATGAAACTAAAAACACTTGAAGGGCCCCAAGCATTCTGGATCAGGGATACTCAAGTATATACATGAGAAAGTCTCTTTAATTTTAGGCCTATGATCTCTTCACTGGGTGCTCTATTCATACTATACCCTCTATAAATTTTAAATATCAAGTGTTAAAATGTCCAGAATATTTACATGAATGAGGCTGGGAATTTTTTTCATAGTCCTCAATGAATCTTAATATAGTTTTGAAAAACTTAAAAAAATTATATGACTCAACAAGAAATTGTGTAAAAAAATGAGAAAATTTCTTTAAATCAGCAAAGGACATTGATAGATAATTTATGCAGGAAAAAAAACCAAATCATACAAAAATGATTCAACCTTACTTGGAATTAAACTACTGTTAATTAAAGCAATAAAAATTCATTTCTTGCCATTCATACTGGGAGAGATAAAAGTAAAGATAATGCTCAATACAGTCCAGGGTTTAATAAAATGGGCATTCTCATAAACTGATGATTGAATTAAAAACTGGACAGGAAATATTAAAAGTTGGCTTTATACAACAAAATCATTAAAACAACTCTTACCCTTGATCCAATAATTCCCCTCTAGGGAATCAATCCTAAGCAATTAATTAAAGATGTTGGCAAAGTAATTTATGATAAATCTCATAGTATATTTATATAACAAAATAGTGAAAGCAGTCTACATATCCAAAAGAAAGAGAGATTAGATTGTGGTCCACACCGGTGGTTCTCAAGCTTGATTTGAGTATCACAACTACTTATTACAAATACAGATGCTCCAATCTAACCTCTCTGTATCAGGTTCTTCTAAATTCGGGGTGCCATATGTTACAAATCTCCCAAGGTGATAGTATTGATAAGCATCAATATTCCATATGATTGATATTTTATAACCATTAAAATTTTTTAATGACAAGAGGAAATGCTTATAGTATAATGTTGAGTAGAAAAAAGAAATTTGTATATTCATTATGATTTCAGTATGAGAGTAACTACATATATAGTTAACGAAAAAATTTGGAAGAAAATACAATACAATAAATTACTGTCTCTGGGTGGAGGAATTATGATTGATTTGGATTGTATTTTTTTTAAATAGAGACTGGGGTCTTGCTAAGTTGCCTAGGCTGGCCTTGACCTCCTGGCATCAAGTAATCTTCCTGCTCAGCCTTCTATGTAGCTAGGACTATGGGTGCGAGCTGCCGTGTTTAGTTTATATTTGTTTTTTATGTTTCCTCACCTACTCCGAATTTTCTACAATGGGCAGTGGTACTTTAATAAGTAACAAACAAAAATGCTTTATATTATTTTATAATATAATGCCTTACAGAATTGTTTGATTCAAGCCGAAATATAAATTCTATTTTGGGTCAAATAAAATTTGAGGAAGAGGTAGAATGTAGGAGTTATTTTTAAGGATCACAGAAAAAAATCCATTGTTCCTGATTATGTGGTTTGCCATGGTCCACTTGATTTTGTGCCTCTGGTCACAGGCTTGAGGACATGATGTATTTGGCTTCTACAAAGCTCTACTTTATTTGAGGGGAACAGGTCAGGCAGAGAAGTATCAGTAATGCATCAATTAGCAGACGTACCCCATCAGATTGGGTCTGCAGGATGTTAATAGAACTCTCAGTGTCCTGGAGAGAAGGCTTGCTATTTCACACATATTTACATAGACAAGGTGAGTCTTTTCCCTTAGGCCAAATTAAATGAATTTAACTATGAATAGGATTGAGTCCTGCTAAGTGGGCCATTTAAAAAAGAAAAAGTATATGTCTCTGTTTTTAGAAAAAGAGATTCTATGCATAGCAACTATGTTCTTTCCCAAACACGCATTAGAGACCCTAAGAAAAAGTCTTTTTTCACAGGATTTTTTTTTTACAGGAATTAAAAAAAATGCAATTTGTTTTTATCTTCCATTTTACTACATATTTACTATATCCCCTTCTTCAAATCAAACTAAAATTCCAGATTGGAAAACTCCTTTGATTTAAACTTCATTATGTAGCACATATATATATGTGTGTGTGTGTGTGTGTGTATATGTATATATATACACACACATGCACACACCTATATACACTAAAATTTTTGCAGTACCACTCTAACAAGAGTAATTTCATAAAAAATGAATAATAACTGACTCTGTATAGACTATTCATTCTGTTATTAATTGATGGCTGCATTGTCAGTAATGTCACAAAAGTTGCATGCATGAAAGAATATTCCATGTATCACGATGAGACAGGTAGGGAAGAACAAATATCACATAGGATTTACTTTTTGTAGTTTAATAAATGATGTCTCCCCAATAAAGGTACGTGGAGCAAGTTAGCAGAAAAACTGAGAATTTACAACAAACCCCAGAACTTTGCATCAAGTCAGTGAATAATCTACTAAGAAAAATAACTATTTTGTTAACCAGGAAAATATAAAAAGTAAATAAAAATCAGTAGGCTGTCAAATGATAAAGAGTTAAGAGCTAAATATGTCTGGTCTCAAGGAAAGGCATTTGCATTCACAGTTCTAGCCTTTATCAGCTAGTGAGGCCTTTGGAAGAGAACCCAGTTCTCAGCATTATCAATGCTCCACTAAGTTTTCAATTTAACTTGTAGCTGTGCTATTACTTTTCTTCCCAAATTATTCCTTCCAGTAGACAAGCACAAGGCTCTTTTTGCTTTATTGGATTTGTGCACTCATTTCCAAAGGCAGAATTTGGGCTAAATTGCTATACACATGTATGGAAAAAGTTTTTAGAAAAAATATTAAATTTTCACTCCAGTTTGCTTATGTGATGACAAGTAAGATTTGCATAAAATGACACTGTTGATTAATTATTGATTTATTGTTCCTGAGCAGTTAGGAATTGATCAATAATTTAATATTAAAATTAGGAGGGAAACATTTTTTGTAAGTGGAAAGGCAATTCAGACCCAGCATGATTTATAATGAGCCTCTGAAAATCACTTTGTTAAGGAGGAAGTTAGTGTCTTTGCTTTGGGTTTTGGATAACGTGTATGTAATTAAGTTAGTATGGAGACCTTGTATTACATCATACTCCAAGTGGAGTCAAAAAGAACTGAACGAATTAAGTAGATACTGGACTAAATTCCAGCAATTGTCTATAAATTGCATGTTCTTTGGAATTTGCATGACTAATTCCTACCTGAGAACTGTGTCTGAATAATGTTATTCCTTGAAGGAGCTTTGTGATTTTTGTGAAAATGTCCGCCAGTAATTTAGTCAGAGCATTAGCTAGGGATTGTGATAAATGGAAATTTTAATTAATTTTTAGTGTTGAGTATTTTCTTAGGCAATCTTTACAAATATTTCATGCCATTTAGCTTCATGGTTTTGTCAATTTTAGGTCACAGAGTAGAATTTTCTAACCTATACTGGGTCACGGAACTCTTTTAGAATCTGATGGAAGCTATGGATACTTTCTCAGGAAAAATGCGCAGATGTATAAAGCCACAGACTGGCATATGGTTTTAGGATGTTCACAGACCGTGGAAGGGCAATCATGAACACGGCTCAAAAAAAAAAATCTGTTCTAGATTATAATATTTATTTTAAAGTTAATTAGTGATGATTTTCAAGTATATCTACCAAAGATAAGAGAAATAAAAACATTTTTATGATGCATCGTAGCTCAGAATTTTAATAGAGAAGGGATTTTCTGACTGTAATTTGTCGAGAAGGGATTTCCAAGGTATTGGCCTCAATCTGTGATCATTCCGCAAACACATACCGTGTGGGACATTTTTAAAGATTATGTGAAACCAATAAAAACTTTAAAAAAACTGCAGAAAGATGCTTTTAGCTATACTTACATAATATTGACAAAATATCAATTATTCATATTAAATAACATAAATTTCATTTTACTGGTGGTGGCCTCGGGGTGCTATTTGAGATTATATGTGAGAAAGTCCCTGCCCCAGACATCCCCTTGCTGTTGTCACTGCCCACGATCACACCATACAAAGCTTTGTTTCAAGATAAGACCACAGTTACCTAAACTGTGAAGGACTTCAAGTTATCTCTGAATATCATCTACTTTTCAAGTTGCGGTCGTTATTATTCTAAAGTAAATTTACTTTATTGCTAAAGTAAAATAAATTTCAAAAATATAAGAACTGGTCTCTGTCATACAAAATTCGTGTGAGCTGTTCAACAGGACTGTGCCCTTCCTGCAGGTGCCTTGCCTGGACCATGATTGTCTGTGTACATTCTGCTCTTGTCCCTGACTTTGAATTCTTTCATCTCCTTATACAATTTCTGGAATTCTAAACCATTCCATGGACCATGGATCATGTATACTTTCTGTTCTTTGCAGACTCCTAAAAACTTTTATCAATGGCTTTAAAGACAGAATCCTAGAACTTTTGAGTCAAAATGTGGGTTAGAGAATATCTCCAACTTTCCTGTTTTACAGATGTGGTCACTGGGGCCTAATGAAAGTTAGGTGACTTGTCCATCAAAGCCCAGCTGGGGCGCAGGTCTTCTGCTTTCTGGTCCAGTGCTCTTTCCATAGTACTATGATATCTTTGTTTCCTGTCATGGCTCTTTCCTGGGTAGCTAAAGCTATCTATTCATACCTTCTGTGGCATTCTAAGGGAACTTCTCTCCCCCCTCCACCCCCCAACCCCCCCGAGAAGTTTATCAGGCTTGGTAGGGTTTATACCCGATTAAGCTTTGGAAGATATTTGACTCAGATTCCCTGCACTAGTAAGACGGCAACTTCAGTGCTCTCAGGCTAAGTATTCCTTGAACTGAGAAGAAACTCAAAAAGCAGGTGGTCTTGTGGACTGAACTGATACATCCTAAATACCCAACAAGGAAGTGCAGTAGATGATTTTTCTTTGAAAAGCAATACCAAGAACCTATATGATGATTTGATTTAACTGGAGAGTAACATTTATTTTCTCCCAAGGTTAAAATAAGATGTTTAGTTTAATACATACCAAGTTCTTAATGATTTAAATTCTAATCTTTTGGGACATGTAATCTTGGATCCCAAGAACAGCATCATAAGGATGCTCCAGTATAATGAATTAGAAAATTTTACACAGAAAGAACAGAACTGTAAAAACAAATACTAAAATAACAATGACCATCCAAAAAAACCTCAACCTCATCTTTGAATTTTTATTTACCTTCCTTTCCTATAATCAATTATCCATTAAGAACTGTTTTTCTAAAAAGCGTCTCTCAAATTTTTATTTTCATTTCTATTACCCTGGTCTCACGTTAGTTGAAGCCTTTATCACCTGTGACCAGATCCGCTGGCTCTCTCGCTCCATTCTCTGCTACCTGGAGTCAGAATCATCTCGCTTCTCTGCTTGTTTACAGTGCTTTGTCAAAAACCTTCAGCGACTCATGATTGCCTCCAAGATAGTATTCTAACTTTTCTGATATGAAAGGCTTTCCAACAATTTTATAGTATAATTTCATTATATTTTATTGAGCCATATACTGTGCCAAGTTCTTTATATTCTCATTGAATCCTTACAACAAACCTATATGATAGAATTACATCTCCATTTTACAAATGAGGAAAGTAAGATCTAAAGTTGCTGAGCTAGTGAATGGCAAAGGTGGAACTTGAACTTGAGTTTGTCTAACAGAGAAGACTAATCTCTTCACCACACTAATCCCCAAGCAGGCTCTCTCTGCCATCAGCCAGGCTAGTTTCTTTAAAGTCTCAAAGATATTTTATTCAGGATTGACTCCAAACTCATAATAGAACTTTCGCCAGGATTTCCTTCTCCCCCTCCTCTTAGCCTTTCTAAGTTTCTCATCATTTTCTAGGAATGATTTAGTCATTCAACTAATATTTATCAACTAATATATTAGAACTTTCTTTATGAGATCTTTCCCAGATACGCTAGATTCCATTTATCTCCCGCTTCCTTGAATTGTAACATCTATTGTCTGAAACATTCACATTTGCTTTGAGTCATGTATTACTTTACAATATGTACATTTTTTCTTACTCTTGGAGGGTAGCAACTGTGTTTTCTGGTACTGTATGCCGTACCCAATCCTAATGCACGGCGAGAAGTATAGTTGGTATGCAATAACTGCATGAGAATTGATGTCCGAGTGAATTAGCTTCAGGTGCTGTTTTGCAAGGAACCCAATAAAGTGAAAGACTAGTGTGCTGGACAATGAAAGGGAATCCTTCAACTACGGAAACTAGCAGATTTTGAGAAGACCTGGTATAAAGTGTATTTTAAAACAAAACAAAACAAAGCAAAATGCTTCAAACTGTCCATTCAATGTTGTCAAGAGGGACATAACAATATTATTGACACTAGCTGTCTTTATGCATAATGGCAGGCAATTTGGTCTATTGTATAAACAAAATAATCTAAGAAAGTATTTCATCGAGATTATAGATAGGAAAAACAAAGGGTCATCAATTCACTTTGTGTAGCCAGACAAGGAAAGGACACTCAACGATAAAATCAAATACAACTTTGTTGTTAATATCAAAGGAAATATGATATTCCCAATTTCAAGATAAAAATTGTCCATAATTGTAATTTTTATAAATCAATTCTCATCTATTTAAGTTTGGCCAATAAAACATATCACCTTTAGAAAATTTTTCTGTTACTAAATTTACTATGTAGAATAGTATAATTCAGCTCATTTTAGAAATTAAAAATTATACTTATTATCAACAGATATTAAATGTTAACTCTATGTTTAAGATTTATTTCACTGCATATTCTAACATGTATTTAACTCACTAAATATGTCTAGTTAAACTTCATATACAAATACTTCAAATTTTCCATCAAGTTCTTAAGATTAAAAAAAAAAATCACAGTTTGAACTTTCTTTTCTCAATTAAAAGTTTCAGATTCCTTAGCAGTAGGCCAATATTTGCTCTTATAACTTAAAATATATTCATTTCCCTTACTTTTGGCTTGGATTTTGGTTAGGTGGGACAATAACACAAATAGGAGAAGGAAGGAACTTGAGTAATGAAAATAATGCCTCTTCTAGAAATACGGATTACAAGCTAATGAAAGGAACTCGAATTGTATGAACTTTCCATTCAAAGTTTAGGACTATGATAGGGGTCTCATAACCAGGAAGGCACACGACTTTTCTGTTACTTTCAGAAAATTATTGAAGCCTAAGAATTCTAAGACCACGGGTCTTCGAAGATTTTAAGTTTATGTCATTCTGAGGGAAGACATAAAGCTGCTTAACTTGAGAGCAACAAGGCTTATAATTATATTTCAAAACAAATATATTCTAATGTTCATTTTTAAAATCAAACAACTCAAATAGAAAAAAGTGACAGAAAGTTAAAATTCTTAAAATAGTCTCACATTTGTTTTTGTTATAATAATAATAGAACATGGTCTTTTAGTTATTTGCTCCTTGTCAGAAGTTGGGTACATCTTAAGCTACCAGTTTGGACACTTCCACAAACTATTTTTAATATAATAAATTGAGTACAATTAATATAAATCAATACTTTCACTCCACTAAGTAACAAAACAAACAAAAAATGGTGTTTTTATCTCGATTTCAAGTTATCCAAAATAACTAAGTCACTATAGATCTACCACCAATTCTTTCCCTGAGTAAGATTACTAAAAAATATTTCATAAGAATTCAAAGTATGCAATAAATCCTCCTGACATAACTAATGTCCATGTAGACATCAAATTCTAACACATAAATAGTTCACTAAAAAATACTGTAACAATTTCTTTCTTTCATATGATTGCTTAGGCAGAGATTCCATAGGTTTGGCATCTTAAAATTTAGGAATGAATAAATCAAGAATGAATAATTTGACTCAAATATATTCTGTATTTTTTACAAAAGGAGTCAGTTAATGAGAAAGTCAAACTAGGTTTTACCTGACTATCTGACATCAAAATGTGCTATGTGCTAAAATGCTTGGATTTCTGGATTTGGTGACCACCACAATATAATTATTTACAAAAATAACACGTGTTGATATTAAAATCAAGTTTCTATTTCATATGTGTCCTTTTGTGTACATTCCTAATGACCTGACTACTATTGCTCCTGCTCAGACGACAATGGCCTCTAACAAAAATATATCCTTCTGAAATGATTTTCTTTCCTGAAAAGCTCCAACAACCCAACTTTAAGGTTATGCCAGGCTTTTAAACATGTTTGTAACAAAATGGTAGACCTGTATTACTGAAAGATAATGACCTTTTATTTTCTGGCAACAAATTGCCTGAATTCTCATTCTTTCTGAACATTTTTTTGTCCTTTCCTAAAATTTCCTTCGTCTTGAGCCCCAAGTGTCTCAGTTACCCTACCCTGAAACTTTTCTAAAATCTACTTGAGTCACACAGGATCTAGCCTCTTTGGAAGGAAAGGAACTATTGCTGAATAGGATATGGAAACTGGTCCCTTGTATAATCCGTATAGTCTACCTTTCTTCTACTATTTCAAATTATAGATGTTTTTAAAATTCTCTCACTTGTTTCTCCCCTTGGGGTCTCTATGGAAGGATCAATTTGAAACAGAGTATCAAAGGCAGGAAATGCTGATTTCCAAGGACAAGAACACAAAAAGAGAGGTTACGGTGGAGACCATTAAAAGCTATATAAAAAAGGCCTGGGAAAAGGGTGTGTAACATGGAGAAATAATGGTCAAGATAGTATTTCCTTTCTTTCCTTTTATTTTGCCAACCACAGTTTTCATACAGTACCTTAAAAAATATCATCAAGTCTATACTTCTTCAGATCGGAAGTCCAGCCTGATCATATATTTCCAAATATATATCATTAAAAATATATGAGCTTTTCTTTCATTAAAATGTCTAAGAAACGATATATTTCTATTTCTGTAGAAACACTTGGGATTTTAGTTTTAATATTTTTGTGACCTCTTATCCATTATGATTTGACTAACAGTAACTATGTGTATTCTACCTATAGAGAAATTAATAGCTGATAACAATTTCCTAAGGCCTGTGCAAGAATCTAAGCCTAATGGAAGACTGGTACTAATATTTAATGATGATGAAAAACATAAATGCATTAGCATATAACTGATATGACTTAGGTGAAAGTTTTTATTTTTTCCTTCTATAACATTTGTAAGTGGATATTCACATAACTATTATACACAAATGGCAAGCTGGTTTCCTAATGTTGGTGGGTTAAAAAATATAAATGTATAAAGAAAAAGGGATTAAAAAATAGGTGGGGGAGGGGTTTCCTTCAAATGGATGGAACCCATTCTTTTGAAAGAAAACTCCCCTCTTACCTTGGTCCTGGAGCTGGTTAGTTCTCCTCTGTCCTCCTCCTAGGGGAGAAATACCCAAAGTTAAACAATAATAGAACATGGTCTTGTATTAAAGTCAAGTTCAGTTCTGGCCAACCCCTTCTTCAGGTCTCACAAGACACTACCGACTGTCTGATATACTGGGGCTTTCATTGTATTGAATTCAAAACCCATTTTAAGGATTAAGCCAAAGGGGAATGAACATTAGCTGCCTAAGAGGAAAAAAATTCTGACTGCCCTTCAGTCAGTCTGTCTTGTCAGAAAGCTCTTATAAATTGAAGACTGGCTTAGAGCAGGGAATCCATTGCCTGGGTAATTTTCATCAGCTGGAGTGAGTAATGGTGGATGTGTCATGGGAGTTCCTTAGGGAGAAGGAGTGTTCTGTGGTGTTCTCAGCCCATCTCCCTGATGTTCTTTTGTCTTTTGAGAGGAAAATGACAGTGCTACAAGCAACACCATGTTTGGAGCAGTTCTAAACCTATATGGGCAATAATTATTGTAAAAATAAAAAAAAATTAGATAGTCTTTAGATGGGAAGGTTAGAATAAAGTCTGGGAAATGGATATTATCAGACACTACGTACTTGTTTTATTTTTTTGAAACAGGGAATCGCAGATTGGATAAAGATAGGATCCTTTTTTTTTTCTTAACGTGTCTCTGTCTAGCTAGGGCACCTTGTGTCTTTGGAGAGAAACAAGGCAACATGGTGAAAGGAACATGGATTTGGGAATTAGACAGCAATGGGCTCCAATTCCACCTCTGTCACTCATCAGCTATTTGACCTGAGTTTCAGCAGCAGCATCTGTCCAGATGGAGATAACTGCATCGACTTCAAGGAGTCGTGGGGGTCAAGTTAGAAAATATATTCATATACGTGTGCTCGGTACATAGTAGTTTGTTATTAAATTTTTATTTCCTTTCTATTTATATAGTCTCTGATATGATCATTTCTTATTTGGATTACTTTATCTCTGTTAAGGCTACTGGGCAATTAACTGAGCTTAGAGTCAGTTCTTGGTTACCCTTTGGCATAATTTCAGAGATGATGGGTGATTGACTCCCATAACAAAATCAAATACCAGACAATTGATTGAATTCTGTGAGACATGAAGGAGAGTGGAGACCAAGAATGAGCCTGAACCCATACAAGATCATGTGCTATTGTTATTTAACTTTGGGTAACTTATTAAAATTCTTCATCAAGTAAAATGACATCAGGTGAGAAAATGGATGTACTTTGGAACCTTAGTTTGTCCAAGTATATTCCAGAGACTTCAAAATGAGGGATGTCATAATCATTACACTAAATGGCCATTATGAAAATGTGCAGGGAAAAAACACTATGTGGCAGATTCTATTATATAAAGATATCTTCTCTCCATCTATTATCATTACCATTTATTCAGTGTTAGATTTATTATATAAACAATTAGATTTAAAGTTTATCACGTTAAAGTTTCATGATATATATATATATATATGGCATAATAAAATTCCTCCATCTATAACATATATGTTTTCCCTGGCATTCTTCCTTGGGAACTTTAACTTCATTCATTATCTTTAATGAACATTCTAAAAATGGCTATTTTGACAAACCAGACTTTTATCCACTAAATGCTATAAATTCAAAAAAATATACAGAGAGAGACAATTTCCTTTTTTTTTTTTTGAAACAAGTACATGCAGAAATTGTAAAGCTGTGCTCAAAATCGGAAAAAAAGGAGCAAATTGTATTTTATGAAACACCTACTTGATCCATGGAAGTCACTTATATGACAGAGTTTTGAAGGAAATAGCTTTATATTTAGAAATGATCTAGGACTCTATGAATAAGAACAACTATAGGTACACTGCCTGGATTGGGTAAAATTACAGTGGCTGTGCAGTCTTCATGCTTCAGGGCATAAAGTGATTGTTATTTGTGATGAAGAGAAAAATGAAAAAGAAATTAAGTAGTATTGAAGTTGTTAGGGTCATTATGGTGCCCTTAAAAAAAATCACCGTTGCAAGTATTTCATATTGAAACACCACAGGATACCACATTACATGGGCCAATTTTTAAAATCTTATCTAGATATGGAAATATAAGTTTTGTTCTAAAAAAAGTCAAAAGAAGTCCTTCTATATGCATCTGCCTCATTTTTGGTATTTTATTTCCCCTTTTATGTAATCCGATGAATTTTGTCAGATCTGTATTTTGCCAAAAGTTTGATGTCAGCATGTAATTTTAAATGTCTGTTTATATAGGCATACAAGATCTGTATTTATCTCTAGCTATGTTGGTTCTTACAGAGAAGTGCTTTCCTTAAATGCCTTTCCATTTCACAATGTATTCAGAGTGCAATAAAAGCAGCTATTTACTAAAGAGTGGTTTATTTAATTCCAAAACCAGATGTGCTTCTATCAAGGTTCTGAGAATGAATTTCCCCCCAGTTTTATTAAGTGTCTGCAACTTCAAAGAGGTATGAGAATTCCTTGGTTGTTTTGCTAAAGATAGTCCAGGGTATAACTGAGACTCTTAGACCGTCAAAGTGGGAATGGAATACAGAAGTCACCATCGCTATTTCCTCTCTAAGAGATGTGAGAATCTCTTCTATTTTTACTTACACAGGTCTTACGTTGGGGATCATATGCCAATTTTCCCTCATTTTAGGAAACCAGTTTTAATTGTAAAATCTTTCTTTGTGCTGACCTGAAATCTACCTCTATGCAATTTCTTTAACTCAACAAGAGTATCTAGTTTTTTTGTGGGGTGGGGGTGGGGGGGCTGGAGGGGGGGTAGAGTATCGCTCTTTTGCCCCAAGTAGAGTGTAGTGGCATCACTGTATCTCTCTGCAACCTAAAACTCCTGGGCCTAAGTGATCCTACTGCCTCAGCCTCTCCAGTAGCTGGGACTATAGGCATGCACTGCCACGCCCGGCTAATTTTTCTATTTTTTGTAGAGATGAGGTCTTGCTCTTGCTCAGGCTAGTCTGGAACTCCTGACCTCAAGTGATCCTCCTGCCTCAGCCTCCCAGAGTGCTAGGATTACAGGTGTGAGCCACTGCACCCAGCTCTCTAGTTTTTAATATAAATTAAAAATTATGGAACTTGAGCTCTCTATGGGTATTTCCAATATACTTTGAAATTATCAATGTTGCCAAAACTGCAGTATGGAAAAACCACAGAAACTGCTTTGTAAATTTTCAGATTTAAGTATATTTATATTAGAAAAAGTCCCTTTTTTGTTCTTTTCCCCATAAGAGCACTGGAGAGAGTCAGAAGATCTCATTTCTAATCTCAGCTGGGGGACTGTGGGCAAGTCACTTAACGCCTCTATTGTACAGTGCCTTCCTCTGTAATAAAATGACATCACGAGAGGGTTAAAAGTGTAAGTAGAAGAGTGTTTGTGGGAGTGGTTGAAAACTATAACTTTGTACTGTTACTGCTATTGTTTCACTTAAGATATATAATGCTCAGTAATCTTTAGTGTTCAATAGGAGCATAATCTTTTAAAAGTGAACAAATAAAAAGAAAATTAAATGATATATTAACTGATTCTTTGGTTTATATAATATTATCATTATCATATAATAGGAAGTAACTTTTATTTATTTATTTATTTTTAATGCTACACCCTTTACTTTTTACTCTGAGGTCAACATTTCTTGGCTCCTATCTATTTCCATTTGCCTCTGACTAGTGTCAAGCATAAGCCAAAGATTAGGGTATCATCTTAGGACTGTGGATACCTGGCTTCACTTTATTAATAATTTCCCTCATGCTTTTTTTTTTTGTTCACTTTTTTATGCTAAAGGAACTAGCAATATAAAACTGCTGTACTTGATAACGTTTTTATGATTTTTTGTGGTTCTAGTTGCAAATGGCTGAAAAGAGGGGATACCAGGGGCTGGGGAGCTGAAGACGTCTTTTCTTAGTTACTAATAGGATTTTGGACTGTTATCACTTCAAAAAGGGATATTCAGAAGCTGTGTATCTGTCAGCACCAAATACAAAACAACCAGGATTCCATAACAGCAGAGGCCCTGTAAGAAGCTCTTGCCAGTTTTTATATAATCCTCTGGGTAGCGAAGCAACAGTGAAAAAGGATCTATATACCCTTATATTTCCTTTGAAAGTGAGAAGCTATTGGTATCGCATTTGTTTGATTGACTCCAATTTAATCCTTAGTCTAGATAACTCCCAAATACTTAGTACTTAGAGAAAACATTAAATTTTTAACATTTCTGTAAAAATTTATCTGTGAGATAATTTCTTCATTGAGTACCCTAGAACTAAAATGAAAAAGTTAAATAAAGTCTAGTTTATTACAACATGATATGATATGGTTTTGTGTGGTCAGTGGCATTCAAAATGGCAGTTTTACCCAACATCTCAGTATTATATACTTTGAAAGGCAGAGTTGATGCTGAGGATGTTTTTGTGCCTTTAATTTTTCTTAATTTTTGTGTTGTGTGATATTAAGGGAATATATTGAAATGGTTTCATGAACTTTTCGAAAGTGTATTTCATTCTGTGGATATCTCTTAATTACAATTTTTAGATTTTCAGAAAATATGGAATCTGTCCATTTAAAAGAAACTACTTGTAATCATGAGAAAGACTTTTCTGATATTAAAGAGGATAAACAGTACGTTCACAATATTTGTAACTTCTGATAATATAAATTATTATTTACAAAATATTCTCATAATCCAGATAATGCTTGTTTCTAAGAAGGCTCAGGACCAGGGTTAGCTACGTATTTTGGAGAACTGAATGGTGATTTTTTAATTCAGGTTCAGGTGTTGCCAGATACCTATGATACTGTATATTTGTGGGAGTTATCTCAGATGTATGTTATTTCATTCTGAAAACAGACTTATTGAACTGATTTTTTTTTTTTTGTGGAGGAGAACAAACATTAAAATAAATGAGCTATAGTTTCTTATTTCTAGGTAAATTAAAATAGAATATAATTCTAAACCAGAGTTATTACTATTTCCCAGCTTATTCTAATGACTGCCAAACTATTCTATCTTTCTTTTCTTAAATTTGAATGATAAACTATTCCCATCTTGGCTGATGTTATCTTTACAGACAAAAGGAAGCTTATAATGTCTAAAGTTGTGGATGAGTGGTTTCCTATGTGCTATGCTGAAACAAATAGGTACGATTTCATTTTTGTGGAAAACCATTATTTACTTATGATGTACTAAGTAGATGTTTATCATTAGCATAAAACTGCATTAAAGCAGCATGATATAAAATTCTACATTGAGGAGTAGATTGCATCTCCACGATAAACTGAGCTTTATAATATTTTATTATAGGCATTTTGGAGTTTTATAGTGAACCTGATTACCATCACTCCCTCCAAACCCTGTGTTGTGTATATTTGTGTGTGTGTCTAAATTCTTTACATGTCTAATTATTGTGAGTATATAGAGCCCCTTCCTACCTCTCTTCTTCAGTCCCTCCCCTCTCCACCTCCGTACTTTCAGCTAAGAAGGTGCTGGGACAGTAAGTGGTAGGAATCTACTGTAGTGTGATTATAATACTTTTCTTTTTGCCCCTACCAAACTGTTCAGAGTTCTAAGAGTTAGGTAAGAGTTATGATCTCTCTGAGAAATGTTAAGGGTTCCTCCCTCTGCAGCAGCCAGGGGTGTCATCTTCCTGGCATCTTTTTCTTTAGGAAGTGAAGTCTGGAGACTAAATCTAACACAAATGATGTGTAAAGAACAACAAAACTTGTCATGTGAACTTTGCTGCTGTTCTGAAGATAAATGAAGAACCACTTAATGAAACTACATATAGGCAACTTTATCAAGAGCATTTACTGTATACAGAAATTATGATCCTATAGCCTGAGACCCTAGAGTGGAGAAAATTAATCTGACACATTTTCTTTAATAATTGAGTATAGACAGGGTTAAAGAGCAGCTTTGTAGCCATGGTCACAATCTATATTATGCAGAACAGAAACAAAACACCTCTTCGTGAGGAAACCTAAATATTGGTCCAGAGAATGCTGAGTATGAGGACGTGGAGGGCAAATTCCATAGGAAGGGAACAGCATTGAAGTTTGATGCCTTCAAATCTACTTTGGCTACTTCTAAGGGTGAGTAAGCACTCCTGTCTACACACCAAGCCCATGCATACATTAACTTTTTATCTTTGATCTGAACACACCATCATGAAGACATCATAGAATGGCCTTAGTGTCCCTTCCTGTCAACTCATGCTTGCTAGGCAGGCTTAGGAATGGAGAAAGCTTCACATAATTTCTCTGGTGCGGGGTATTTACCCTGCCGCTGAGACTTAAATGTAAGCAGCATACCCATATATCGCGCCACAATCAACATATGGGATTCAATATAGAAGCAGATGCAGAAGCTCCAGGCAAACTAACATTTGCTACTCTTCTTATTTTCCTGGCTGTAGGATTCCTGGTTCCGTAAATTTCCCTTCATCACTTTCCCCTCCCCCACCCCCCATCCTTTTTGTTAGGAGTTCCTTTCAGATGCTTTGCTTTGACTAGCTGGACTTTATTTTCTTACTAAGGTACCTTTCCTAACTGTGCCTTT
>RJWJ010005266.1:0-70969 GCA_004363605.1 Indri indri
TGAATATTTGCCTACGGCGGGGCGCAGGCGCCAAGGTGTCCCCACGTTTTATCCGGTTGTGGCAGCATCATCTGTTACAAGGACTGTCATTTCCTTCATTGACTTGTTTTGTCACACTTGTCAAAAATCAATGACACTTAGGTAATCAGAGGTGGGTCTGTCAGAACTGAGGACTTCTTCCCGCCGGCCTGGGGAGAGGCGGCTGCTCTCGGCCGGGGCTAGACCTGGGAGGAGGCCGGGAGCTGCCGAAGGGTGAACCGCGTCCCAGAGTCTGCGACGGCAACAACAGGCAGGGGCCGGCGGCAGAGAGGCAGGCCTGGTCCTAGCCGAGACGGCGGGGTCCAGCCCCACCGGCCACATGGGCTTGTTGATGCCATGAGCCAGTGAGGTTGTTCTGTTCTTCCCCAAGTCCGTCTGAGGTGGTTCCCCCATCGCTTGCAGCTGTGAGGGCTCTGAATGCTCTAAGCGTTATCGAACATCCCTGACGTGTGACCAAGCGTCACAGTGTGTTTTCCGGTGAGTCCGTCCTGCATGAGCTCCCACCGGAGAGCAGTGTATTTTGTTCCGTCCACCTTTGCACACCTTCCCTGGCTACCACGTCTGTTCCAGAGACATTAATTGTACCTAATAAACGGCTCCCGAGGAAACGCGTTACTGAAATTTCTTCAGTGCGCGGGGAGAGCGCAGTAGCTGCCTGGGCCCTGCATCTCTGAGAGACGTGGGACGGCCACGTACATCCTTCAAGCAGTAGTTTCCGGACGGATGCAGCAGAAACGCATCCCCGTCACCCACACGGGAGGTGCCCTCCTTCCGAAACCCCGGGTGCCGGTGGCACCTCGCGCGCTGTCCTGGACCACGAGCTCCGTGACAGCTGGTGCTCCGCCCTGTCCTCGCTGCGAGGCCCCTGGACATCCCCCTTCGGTGACCGGCCTCACCGAGGACAAAGGCACCGGAGGGACAAACGCTGACTCCTCCCACACACCCTGAGCCCGGGGGGTTCTCAGCCTTTCCCCCAGTAATTCCTGGCACTTGCGGTGCCAGCCTACTTTAAATTCAAACAAGTTGCATTTTGTAATGGTTCCCTGACCTCAGAATTAATCTTTCTTGGCTAAATTCATGCCCTGTTCCACGTTTTACTGATCGCGCTTGAAAAGGAAGGAAAGCCAAGGACCCGCCCTCTGTGTCCCGGCAGCTGGGGGACCCCCACCCCCACCCCCACCCACACCCCGCTCAGCCAGAGCTGAGACCAGGAACCTCCCCCGCCCTCCGCAACTCCAGAAACCGCAGGCCAAAGCCCTGTAGTTCATAGAAGCTGATAGACTATTGTTTCTCTTGTGTTCTTCCTTTTCTTTCTAAATGGAGATGAAAAGCAAACGAAGGAAACCACAATGTGCCCAGGAACAGAAGCAAAAGCGGCAAAGCAGCGACGCGGGAGGGAGGAGGCCACGGGCAGCACTTCCGAGGGCGCGGGCAAGAGCTGGTTAACGCCTCACGTGCGCTGGGAATCCCGTGTGCGATTCCAAAGCATTATTTAATATATTTTTTCAATGGTAATGGAAAGTTTACGTATTTTTTAATATTTGTCTAAATCAAAATGTGAAAATACATTGGAAGAACACTAGCCTCTAACCACTAATCACATATTATCACTTTTGATGGTCTATACTGACCATGTTTAGGTAATAAATCTAGCAGGGAAAAATGAAATTACAGCCATTGGAATGAAAAACTGCTCGCATCTGAGCCAAGGTGATAAAACTCCAGTAAGACGTCTGCGTGTCAGCCCCGCCCTCTCCCTACCTGACACCTTGAGACTCAGCACCACCCGATACCAATGTCACATGGAAATAAATATTTCTGTCGCTTCACAAATTTCAGTAGCACAGTAGCTTTACTGTTATCTCTTTACTTTTGAAAAAAAAAAAACACAAAAACCAAAACCTGACACAAGATTTGAGGATTGTCGACACCTCCCGCGGGGCGCAGGCCGAGGAGGGGGGACTCGGCGCTGCGTGGAGGGCGCGTCCGTCTCTCAGGAGTTCCCTTCCTCCCCCAGTGGAGAATTATCCCGCTCGTGGGCTCTAGGGCCTGCTTCCGCGGCACGTGTTCCTCGAGACTTACCGGTTGGCTCCTTAGAAACTATTTTCATTTTTACAATAGAACGTATCTTTGAAACATTACATTTTATTAAGTGGTTCCTAGGTCACCATCTTTTAAATTTTTATCTGATGATCTGGAAGTCTCCACGCTCTGGGAACTGCTGCCTCTGAAGGTGTCTGTGGACATCTGGAGACGCAGCGGGTGGGGAGGGCGGGAATTCGCCAAGTCACCGAAACCCGATTTCTGGACTCCCTCCTGCCACGTTTGTTTCGGGGTCGGGCCCATCAGCAGCACTTACGGCTGGTTGTTGAATTTCCCACGGTTACCAGCAACGCAGCGTAGCCAGGAGTAGGTGGAGTCACTGCATCCAGATACCGTACAACCCGGTCTTCACACAGCACGGCGGAAACTCATTCTCGTTAGGCCCACGTGTAGCAACCCACAGGTCCTGCTTTTAATAATATTTGAATCCTTAGCTTGAATAAGTTTTTAAAAAGCCACTGCTGAAAGAGACATGCAAGTGTCACTGAAAAGAAAGTTTCCAAGGCAATCACGTCGACAGGATTGGTGAAAGAAAAACATCAGAAAACGCAACTTGTCTCAAAACATCCCTCTTTCAACACATCCTGCTTTCACTGGATTTTACATTTGTGGGTCGACTGGAGGAGCTGCTTCTCCTGCGGGACAGAAGGTTAGAGGCGGTGAGCGAAGCCTGGCGCAGACCAGCGTGTTCAGCCTCAGAAAGGCCCCGTGTTCCGTGGGGGTTGCCGGAAAACGGGTCTTGCTCTTCACAGCTGGTGTTTTTTCCCCATGTCTCTGCCAAATACTCGCCGTCTCTCTGACC
This sequence comes from Indri indri, assembly GCA_004363605.1. Lineage (NCBI taxonomy): Eukaryota > Metazoa > Chordata > Mammalia > Primates > Indriidae > Indri > Indri indri. The sequence goes on from RJWJ010005266.1 coordinate 2,945, forward strand.
GCTCACGCGCCAGGCTGTGCCCTTCCGACCTTCAGGGCACGCGGGTCCCAGTTCCAATCTGGAGGTCACGTTCCGTGAGTGTGGCCCAGGGGTGTAGAGCCAAACGGGGGAAAACCCAGGAGTGGAAAGCTGAGGTCGTAGGTAGCAAATAGTCACCCAGACGCGAGGAGGGAGCGTCCGTGTCTGTGTCACGAGCTCGGGGCATCGGGAGGAGGGTCCGCGGACTCGAAGAGCAGGGACAGGAAAGTGAGTATTTCGAGCATGTTTCAGACAGTGTCCCCTGGACTTTCTGTCCGTCTTATTTTTCCCTCGACTTCACGAAGCAGACAACGGCCTGTGCGTTTTGCCGGCTTGGTGACGTCGGCTGCTCTGCAAAGCACACGCGGCGAGTAATCCCACATCCGACTGCCGGACGCAAGAGCCGGGGAGCGCTTCCTGCGCCCGCTCTGCTGTGCACACCGAGAGCGGGGAGGGAGCCAGCCGTGGGCTTCAATAGCAGAAAAACCGAAACCGCCTGCATTAAAGTCACGAAAGGCCATAAGGCAAGAACTGCGGTAAAGGTCTGATTTCCTCGGAAGCGCAGACGCACCAACAGTCAACCAGCCATGTTCCCTCACCTGCCCCGCTGAGCTGCTGCCTGCAGGGTCTGTGAGTCCCCAGCTGCTCCTGCAGGTAGTGTTGCTGTTGCAACACCTGAGGCTGGTCGCCGAGGTGTCTGCCAGGCTCCGCATTCAGGGGACCAACTGACACCAACCGGACCAGCGGCCGTCAGTGGGAACCGACCCAGCAGGCCCTGCATCCCTCTACCAGGGCCTGTCTCAGCCAGGAGACGGTTTCTGCTTCCCTCCCCTCCGAGTTCATCCCTGGCCAATCAGCAGACCTGGTCCCTGGCCCTTTACTCCCCAAACCGCCTTTAAAGTCCTTAGCCCCCAGGTTCTCGAGGAGGCGGAGTCGAGGGATTTCTCCCATCTCCTCACCCGGCCCCTGCGATGTGAAACTCCTTTGCCGTCTCTGTGTACTGACCCCTGCGGCGGCGGGCAAGGAGCCCCACCCGGGTGGCGGTAGGTGACAAAACCATGAGCAGTGACAATGAAATAACATTGAGGCGAGCCACACGGAGCTGCCACGTGTTCACAGGTCAGGGCAAGGAACATCGGTAAGTTGGTGTATTTCTGCCTAGTCAGAAACGTATCTGCCCTTTCCCATCCCGCAGGAAAAGTGGGGGTCAGGAGGGCGTCAGGTGCGGGGTGGGGGCCCTGCCTCGACTTCCCCTCGGCCGGGGGCAGCTGCGCCTGGAGTCCTCCCGTCTTTGTCTCTATCAGACGCTCCAAGGCGGGGCGGAGGACAGCGGCATCCTGCTCTGTTCAGGGACAAGATATTTTCCCCGAATGACCTAATTCGTCTCTTTAGCCGTGAGTGGAGGGCAGAACCTCTCCAGGGCCGACGGGCGAGGGCCGCCGTGGTCACGATGGGTCAGGCGCCTGGTCCCACGCAGAGTCAGAGTCGTTAGCAGACGTGTGCGGTGGGGAAGGAGCCGGAAGGGGATGGCGACTGCAAGGACGGCTGAGAGTTTCGGCCACGGGAAGTCAACCCCCGACAACAGAGTGGAGTTACAAATACCATGCAGGCCCACACCCAGCTCCCTGCCGTCCCGGGGCCAGGCTGTCTGAGCCGCCGGAGAACCAGGACGGTCCCGCCCGGCTGGGGATGGAAGCAGAGAGGGGAGCAGGTGGGCGGCCGCCTCGCCGGTGCTGGGCTCACGGGCCAGGGCGGGGCCTTTCGTTCCCCTCTCTTTCATCTAAGAGGTGAGATTAGTGCTTGTCTGTGCTGGGAGCTCTAGAAGGATCTAGGAATATGAAGGTAAATAGTAAATACTAAACCCCCACAAGGCACCCACGGACTTACAGAAATGCCTTTGGTAAAATGAATTCTCCCCTAAATCGTGTCTAGTGCAGTTGAGATAAATGCGTTCCCGCATTTGTGAACGTTGGTGTGGCGGGCACCGCGTGCCGGGGCTGTCGCGGGACGGCCCCTGGAAGCAGTTGTCTGCTGCACGCGCTGCGCTGACTTGTGGTGACTGTCCCCTTGCTCCACGCCTGGAGCCGGGGATTGTGGCCCAACCTCCCGGTGCCTCTCGGCTTCCTTCCATGTCCCCAGCATCGAGGAGAGGACAGTGGAGAAAACTGAGGTGCGAAGAGTTAGTTTTTGTCACTTTGCCACGTGCTGCGAACATCCATCAGGGCTCAGTGACGTTTCTGGATCCTGGGCCCTCCCCACCCCCGCACTCCTCCCACAGGGTCCCGGGGCTGACGCGGGCGGGTGAGGACCAGCGTCCTCTGTGGGCCAGAGTGACCTGTGGTCGGCGTCACTGCCTAAGTGTGCGGGGACGTGACAACACAGCAGGGGGTGTGTGACAGGCTTTATCCATCACTTTCTGAAGAGAAATAAGACACGCTGGCCTAGTTTATGCGGTAGATTAATATAGTGAGGCTTTGAAACGTCTGACAGCTTTCTTCCTTGCCTGTGTGTGAGTGCACGTGTGTGTATGGTGTGTGCGTGTGTGTGTGTGCGCGCGCGTGTGTCTGGTGTTCATGTCATCTCTTCCTTTTACTTAATTATAGTGTTTTATAGTAAAACCAAAAATTGGGTATTTTCTGTCTAAAGTCTCCCTAAGTGGCTCCAAAAAATAAGGACATGTTCTCATGTAGCCACAAAAATCATCACTGAACTTATTACAGTCTTTAAAAACCTTAAATTATCTGACACTGCTTCGTTTTCAAGTGTTCGCCACTTCCCCGGGGAGGGAACTGCAGCGGGGCTGACGGGTGTCCCCTCTGACAGGGAGGCTCCCGCCCCGGGAGGGACGTCGGGGGCAGTCCCAGCCGCGGTGACTCGGGATCTGGGCTGCGGGAGGGGCAACGGTGGGGTGGGGGGGCCTGCAGGGCCGGCGGGTGGTCCGGGAGGTGTCACTGCCCAGGTAAGGGGGTGGACGCTGATGACGCAACAGCCTGAAGGGAGGCTCAGAGGGAATGCCCGTTCCCAACCGCGGCCTCCGCGTGGCAGCAGGAGCAGGAAGCTGTGCGACCTCCTGACTCCCCGGATGGCGACGTCTGTTGAAAATAGAGAAAGAAACTCAGTGTACAGAGAGAGTTTTAAAAATGAGAACAGAAAATGAGAATCCTGACTTTTCAGCAGATTATCGCGTACGAAAATCTCCCAGCCATGTTTCTTCTCCATGCGTGGAATACAGTCGAAGAAGAAATCTCAAATTTAAATGCCATAATAAATTAAAGTGTTTATAAATCAACAGAGGGAGATGGGAAGGGAGGTCACAGTCACGAAGGACATTTGTAAAGACACGGAAACCTCCTCGAATGGAGACAGACTGACTCGGTGTCAAAGAGAGAGCAGGTGAAACCGAAAAAAATTACAAAAAATAAATAAGTGAACGATCAGGTTAGCATCAAACTTTTCAGAACACTGCACAAAGTAAGAGAACAGACGTGAGTCAAGCGTTTTCCCCTCACCCGAGTCTCTCAAGGGTGCCGAAGCTCAGGAAAACAAAGGGCAGTTTCAGCGCGAGGCAGCCTGAAGAAGGTCTCACCGCGTGTCCTAACGACACACCTGCCACGACAGATGCAGCAGAGAACCCGGAAACCACGGGGGCGTGGAACCGGGAAGGGCTGCGTGTGCATGGAGTGCGTTGCAGAACGCAGTTGCCGTGGAACTGCGGTGAGAATACGGTGGAAGTGAGAGAAAACAATAAATAAAAGTCACAGAAGAAAGAGGAGAAAGAGAAGAAGGAGGGGAGAGAAACTTGAGAAAGCAGATTGGTTTCCAAATTCCGCTCCCCACAGAAGACCCAGACTCTTCGCGAATCGCCCACCCCGATTCCGCGCGCGGGAGGCAGAGAGACAAAATCAGGGAGGAGGCATCTGCAGAGTAACAGGGTGAACCAGAAGTTCACAAAGGGGCTCCTGCTGGCAAGAATTACAGTAGTTTACGTACAGAAATCACTATGTTGTTAAGATAATCAGTATTTACACACCGAATGAGTTAAAGAAAACAGCAAAAAAGGGATTTGTCCGTCGACCACTCTCGAGGTGACCCCACCAGCTCCTCCCGGCGCACGTTGGCTCCCAGCGCAGAACCGCGCTTCCCTCTGCCTCGAGACGAGAAACTCCAGCACATCTGCTGTTGGCCAAATAAAGCTTTTCTTTATGGATGAATAAACTAAGGAAAAACGAGGGATTAGAAAATCATAATTTCGCAGTCCTTGCAGAGATAATTGACTGGACTCACCAGTGGGTGCTGGAACCACCGGGCACAAGCCGACCGAGAGCAAATATTCCCAAGGGTCTGAGTGCCGACCCCCACAATTGCGCAGGTGAGTGGGGGCGTCCAGCTCCGCCACCAGACGGCCAACGTTGGGTGTTAGTAGCAGTGGACACAGGACGCCCTCTGGCTCCCGCGAGGTGCGGCTGACGTGCACGGCGTCACCTGGGCTTCCGCCTGAGCGTGACCTATGCAGACCTGCTCCCAGCACGCAAGGCCCAGGATTTGCAAGCACATGTCACATGACGCTAATTGGAGGTGATTTCTTCTCAGTTCTTTCCATTATGCAATAATTATTAGTCATTCTTATTAAGAAGAGAATCATCTTAGGCTATGAATATTTTCAGAGTAAAATTTGACTAATGCCAACAGTTTTTGACATATAACATTTCCACTGGTGAATTTGATTTTTTATGGTTCTTATTGAAGTTCATTTTAGTGGGCTCAAATTATTTTTGAAATACATTTGAAGTTTCTAAGTAGTAGGTTTTCATATATTTTAAAAGTTTTAGACCTGACATTAAAAACTAAGGGCGCATTTCTTAAGTCCACGACTCGATGACCTTTTACACGTGTGTGCACTCACGCAACCATGCCCACCAGGCACAGCCCTCGCGGCTCCCCTGACGTGCTCAAGGTGGCTCCAGTCAGCAGCCCTCAAAGCAGGCATCAGTCTGAATTTGAAGGCTATCCCTTGTGTTGCCTGCTCTTTAATTTCATATAAACGGACCACAAAGTACACATTTCTGACCCCTCGTCATACGCGACTCTGCAGGTGAATTCATTCCTGCTGCGGACAGCGGTAGCGTGACCTTTGTTCTCACGCGCTGGTCGCTTACTGGGACAAATCATTGATCACGGTGCGCGTCCTTTAATGCAAGGCTTCATGCAGCTGGGTCATAGTGTGTTTAAAAGGTGTTGCATTTAGTTTGTAAGAAGTTACGCTCTGCGGCGTCGACGAGCATTTTCTCTTACCGCCTGCATGGCTCTCCACTGCCCGTGTTCCTGACAGTTGCCGTCGGTCTCGCAGTTTCTCGCTCGGGGGTGCCGGCCTTCCCCTCTGGCTGCGTTCAGCGTTTCTGCTGGTCTTTGGGTTTTGGTTTCTTACTAAGACACCACCACGAGGGACCTTACTTGTATTTATCTTGCTCAGATTCTGACAGTTCTGGAATCGTTGCCTTAATCATTACTTTTTACTAGTTTGGGAACGTGCTCAGCCGTTGTCACTGCGAATGGCCCGCCCATCTCACATGGACCGTCTTTTCCTCGCGCCTGGGATACCTGGGGCTCTCCCGCTTCCCCAGCCTGGCCGCCCCCCGACTCCGTCTCCCGTCTGCTGAGCCTGCGGCGTCTGCTGCTGAACCTGCGCATTGGCCTTGATGTCAGTGGCTGGATGTCTAAGTTTTCTAACGTCCATGTGATTCTTCGACATAGGTTCTCTCTCTTCCCAAACCGGGCCGCTCCCTGCCTTCCTCCTTCCTGGGCACGTAAATCGGTTATCTCCGGGTCTGCGTCTGTTGCGGCTGGTAGCCAGGCCCCCTGCGTCCCGTCCCCGGTGTCTAATTTCTCTTCTCCTGCATCTAGCTCTGACTGGTAATTTTTCCTGTAAAAGTGCTCACGGCCTTCTGTGAAAACTCTCACTTGCTCTGGAAGAGATTACTTTCTCTCGAGAGGGCTGATTCTCACACCTGGTGTAACCGGCTCTATGAACAAATTTCAATGACCCTTACATGGATTTTTTAACTACTTGACATTTTTGAGTTGTTTCCCAGACGTGGAGAATTTCTGCAAGACAAAGGAGCTGCTGTTCTGACGGCCCCTGGGCAGACTGCTGATGCCCAGACACCACTCCCTGCCCCGTGCGCACAGCCCCTTGTTTAAAAACCCCTCCGTTAGTCGGAGATGATTTGGGGCTGACTCCCCCACTCTCCCAACAGATGAATTTTATGTTAAAAAATTCCTTTCCTCCTTGGCAACCCTCACTGGCTCAATAATTGGCTCTCTGTGCAGCGGCGGGGCCTGGGCTGAAAGCCCCTTGCAGTTCTGCTACCGCTGGCTCCGGGGGAGGGGCGAGACCGCGATGCTGCCCCTGGACGCTGCGGCGGGAGGGAGGCTGATCCCGTGATGCAGCTCTTGGGGTCCCAAAGGGGACCCCGGGGTGTTTACAGGAGCACTTCCTCTGTTTTTAAGGTATAATTTTTGCCCTCTCAGCACTCACTCAAATCGAGTTTTTATCATCTTCTTGCTTTATTCCGTCCCTCTTGTCTGTGCAAGCCGTGGATTCGTGAGCACCTCGGAGGAGAAGAGTGTGGGCCCTTGTCTGTGACCTTCCGTGTCCTCTGGCCCCTCCTCCCGCCTTCCGCCCCAGTGGCGTTTGTCACCCAAAGCTCAGCTGCCATCCCCGCTCTAGGCCGCGGCCCCAAGAAGGCCCCAGGGAGACGCCACGGGCCACCGTCACTTCAGAGGCCTCGGCCAGCGAGCCTGGCTGCCTGAGCCACCTCGCAAGTGCTCTTAGTCTTTTCTGAAAATTAATCTCCCTGTTTTAGTTGCTCTCGGTAGCATGGATCTCCCCAAGCTACCATCGTACTCCTCACTCGTGTTCGGTGTTATCCATCGGAGTCACTGACAGCCAGAAATACACGTCATCGCTCCGTCCGTCAGCTCTCGAGGCTCCCACACCTGCACGATGCCAGCCTTGCTCTCGGAAAAGTGCGTGAAACATCACACCTCGACATTCTCAGCGCTCACTCGTCTCAAACCTTAACTGCCACAGCACAGTTAAATGAATCTAATTTACTGAGGGTTTCTTGACGTAATTATAGTTTCTCAGAAGAGAGGAAAATCTCGCCTGGAAAGGAGCAGTCAAAAAGAAAGAAAAAAAAGAAAAAAAAAACCTAGGACATGTACCTGACTGCAAAGAACATAACTGAATCTCTAGAGAAATCTGCAAAGAGCACAAGTGCTATTTCCATACTGTGTTAAACAGCCTGCGGCTTTCCCCTGGTTTAAGCATCTCCGGTGACACAGCGGAGCTCACAGTCCACCCGCCCTGCACAGGCAGCAACTCTTCCTCCAGCAGAAGGATCATTCCTCTGTGGCGCTGACTTCCCCAGGGCCTGTGTGTGCGGGAAACGGCTCTGTTCCCGCTGCCCTGGGTTTCTCAACCCTCCCACTGGGCCTGACGGGGGTCTGGTTGGGGGAACTAACCTTGCCTCGTCCCTGTACCTCAGTTCCCTGGGTCGGGAGTTCAGGCCCAGCCGTGTTCAGCGCTCAGAAACATAGTCCTGGTCCGCAGGGCCCCCCAACCACCCCGCTCACCTGCCTGTGCCCCTGTCACCAAACCCGAGCTGATGGAAGGCACGTGTCCAAACCCCAGTCCTCCCGTTTGGGGAACATTATAGCTGTCACCCCGAAACCTTCAGATCTGGGGGCCGGATGTGCCCAGGAGCTGCCTCATTCTGTCACCCACGCGTGCGTTAACCAGGCCAGGAACTCTGTTTACCGCCCAACCCAACGCCTTCCAGGACGCGCAGCTTCGTTTCATGGCAGTAAAGGGCTGTTTCCGACCCAAGTGTCCGACAGTCCTTGGAACCCAACAGACGTCACTTGCCTTGGGGACGCCTTGGACCCTGCCAGCTCCCACGGGTGCTGTTCTTACCTGGTGGGGTTCTGAGCGTCTTTCAGTCCAAAGATTAAGGAGCTGGGGCTCAGCTGGGCTACGTCAGGACAGTGACGGGGATTTGAAATCCCGAAGAAACAGCATCTCTTAGAGATCGGGTGGTCGCAGTCGGAGGTGCCGCAGGAGGCAGAGAGTGGGGGGTGGACACCGGCCGCCCTCCGTCCACTCCCCGAGCCCCCTCGCTGGAGCCCGGCTTTCCTCCCACTGCTCTTGACCAGCGTGGACCCCCCAGTCCCACGGCCGTGCAGAATGCGTGCTCTGGGGCCACCTGACGTCAGTGTCAGCTTTAGGGACTCGCAGCAGCCCGAGGTCGAGCAGTCTGGGACCAAACGTCCGCTCTGTTTAGACAGTGTCCACACGTAGAAAAGTCTGCTCTCGTCTGCGGCTGTAACTGACGTCAGCTGCTGCCATCGTCACCTCCCTGGGCCTCACTAGACTCAGGCAGCAGGACCGTGTTGAGGCAGTTTCTACGTGCCCAGCACTGAGACACAGGGTTACACCTGGACGGCTGCCTCCGTCACATGATCCGTGGTGGGAGTTTCTTTACGGGATGGTTCTCGTCCATTGTGAGAGTGCATATGTAGCACGCGGAAGACAGATCATGAAAATGCACATTTTCCCAGGGCATCGGTTTATTCCTGACTTTCCAACCCAGAGAGAGGTCTCCCCTCCTGGGCTTGGCTACGTTGGGTCTGCAAGACGTCCCTCACCCGAGGACAGTTGCCAAAGAGAGGGTCGGGGCCAGGGGAGATCTAAGAGCCCTGAGTACCTGGGCCGTCGGGGACAAAGAGGCATCTGCAAGGCCCAGGTGACACCTGGCGCTGCTGAATGAAGACAAAGAAGCAGAACCAGGAGGGAGAGTTGCTCTAAGCAGAAAAACAGGCGACCCCAGCCCAGCCCTGGCCGAGCCTGAGCGCCCAGCACAGCAGGGAGGGGCCGGAACGCTGAGCTGGCCAAGCTTCACGCATGTTAGCATGAGGAACCTGTGCACAGAGCGGCTCGCTGCCGTCGACGGCTCGCAAGGAGGCGTGACTCTGGGCAGCGTCCGTCCCCACCGTTGACAGGACCTCGTTCTCTCTGCGTTGGATTCCTCCCGCAGGGTCAGCTGTGGTGGCAGACTGAGTCAGCAGGAACATCCGTCCCCTGTAGGGTAACTGCCTTGACTCCGCGCCCACACCGACGGAATTACTGGAAACAGCGGGCGGTTGCGAGCACCACAGGCATGTCTGGTTTTTCAAACTTCAGCAGAGAATTTTATTTTTCCATGAACAATATGAAACAGACTTGCATTCTCTTGATTTATTTTAGTGATGATTTTTCCTTTTTCTAAACTGGCATTAATTTTTAAGCATACTTAATTTTAATCTTTTTATGAATAATACATTCAATAGAAATCAAGTCAAACGCTGTTTACACTTTGGGGAGATTTTGCTTACGTTGCTTTTGTTAAAATGGGGTTCACAGGATTTTGACTTTTCATAGCCACACACGAAACTTTATAATTAGAATTCAAGTGAAAAAATGACGTTGACTGTAGCTGCCTGATAGCGTTGGCTGTGAAAATAAACCACACGGCATAAAACAAAACGACAGCCCCCGAGGAGGCGCCACTTTCTTCTGATAAGTCGCACACGGAACAGACAATAAAGGACACGGTTTGTGCTACGACCCCGTTGAAGAAATGCGGTCTGGCATCCACCAGGTGGAGGCAGGCAGACAGAACCCACATGTGGACGCGCGTCCTGCGTGAATAGCTGTGCCTGCGCTGGCGTCTACACCGCTCAGGCCGGTTCGCACAGGCCCCTCTTCCATGCTTAGCTGACAGTATATTTCAAATTATAAAATAAGACTTCACAAAATTGGAAGACATAAACGTTGTATGTCTCTCTACAGGTAAGATTATTTTCTTAGGTTTGCAGAGCGCCCCTCCTGTCTGCGGTTAGCATTACCCTCCAGGATGGGGATTTTGACGAAAGACGACAGGTCAGCTGGCTCCGGCCCTCCCGGACCTAAGGACGCAGCTGTTTCAGGGGTGTTGGTGCCACTTAGTAGAACTAAGATGGTTTCAGTAAAAATGGGCAAGGGGAGACATAGACATCAAAAATAAATACCGTTTTATAAATACATTAATCTATTAAGAAAGTAGCAAAAATTGTGTGACCAAATGCAAAGACATAGTCGTCTGTAAGTTTCTTTTTTTAATGAAGTAAATAAATCTATTTTTCTTGATGCAAACACACAGAGAGATAAAATTAACTGGAAAGAAATATACCAAAATGTGGGTTGATTTTGTGGGCACTTTTTTGTTTGTGTGTTTCTTGCTTTAAATTTGCCTTTCTACATTTTCTGTGAAGGCAATCTATTTCTTTATTTTTTTAAGAAAAAGTGTTTTTTAGAGTACATAGAATTATTAATAATAACCTGGGGTGTAGGAAAACACTGTGCCAACATCTCCACTGAAAACGAGCATTTGTATAGTTTAGTTCAGAGCTTTTCAATGCAGAAGAAATACTTAATTTCTTAATATTATTTCTCAGTAAAAAGTGATATTATTTCTCAGTCCTTAAATTCGGATGCTGGTTTATTCGTAGACTGTGCCATTTGCAAAAGGATTTTCATCCCCTCGTGGAGCGTAACACTGACTCAAGAAAGCAGCAGTCGGTTAACACCGATGCAGCCCCAGCTTTCCGGATGTCTCTGTGCGCCAAGTTCTGTGTCGACTGCTCTCTGCACGCGGCCCTCTCACGGCCCACACTGACAGTCCTGCAGAATGGGCACTGTGTTTGCACTTCGCAGAGAGTGTGTTGAGACACAGGTTACTGGGGACACCTGGAGTCACATGATCAGTGTCAGAGTCGGTCAGAGCCTGAGCCCACCCGAGCCCTGGACTCAGCCACCGTCCTTCAGCCGCCACAGTTGGCTGCCCCAGAGATGAAATAATTCACAAGTGTGAGCTTCGAATAAGCCAGAATTGCACAAAAATGAAATAAAACAGAATGATATTATATTGCTGCAAACTAGCAGAAGAAAGTGGACTAAGGGCAAAACCACGCGAGGGAGAGGAACCGCAAGCCCCGGCTGGCAGGCGGGGACGTCTCCAGGCACACAGAGCAGCCTCTGTTCCCCTCCCTGCTGACTTTGCACCTTCCCTGCTGTCTGGGCAATGTCATTTAGTCGCCGCAGAGAACTTATGTCCTGCGGGTTATGAGAAAACGGCCACAAGTTCAGCAGAGAATCCTTCTGAAAAACGTTATGTTTTCAAAGTATCTCACCTATTTCTATTTTTCTCATGTATTTCTTGGCCTTGTAGAAGAAACCACAAAATAAGGGTGCGGGAGGGACAGAGTCATCGACGGGATTCCTTAAATCTGACTCTGGGTTTCAGGTCCCCAGAGAGGGTGAGGACGGAGAGGCCAGGAGGAGAAGGAACAGTGAACGCCGGGCTGTGAGGGGGGCCGGCGAGGGTGCGAACACTGGTGATGTCCGGGGTGAGGAGGGCAGCGGGTGACCGTGGTTTGCCGTAATTCACTGCACATCTCAAAGTAGCTGCAGGAGAAGAGTCCCTGCACTTCCAGCACAAAGAAAGACAAATATTTAAGGTGATGAGTGTCCCGGGGCACTGATTTGACCTTTCCAAATTATACGAATATCTTAAATTATCACAGATACCCTGGAACTCTATCCGTCTACCATGTACCAACAAAAATAAACAAATAAATAAGTAAATGTTTTGTTAAAATCTGCAGGTGCTGGTCTTGGACCGTGTGGTCACACCGGTGCGTTTACCCCTGAGACTGGAAACAAAGGGGTAAAGCAAACGCAGGGTGACGGGCACCTGCCCTGCTGCGCACCTGGCTACAGGGGCACTGGTGGGGCCGGCCCTGCTGATGTCACTGTCACAGGCGACAGAGCCCCACAAAAGGCCCCGGCAGTAAGGATGGGGACAGACCCTGGGGTCTGCGAGGCGCTGACGTCACTGCAGGAGATCACGGCAGGTTAGGAGCAAACCAGCCCCCAGAGCAGCACAGGTGACGGCCGGCCCGTGTGCAGGGAGGTGGGTGGGAACGTCGGCACGGCAGGGACGGGGAGGAGCCAGGGCCTAACCACGGCCAAGAGAAAAAGAGGAGAAGAGATACGTCACGGAGGACGAGAGGCCAGACGGGAGGACAGGGTGACACCAAGGCCCCGTGTGCCGGGCATGTGCCCACCCCGTGCAGCGCGCGCACCGCCGGCCTTCCCGGGCAGCCCCTGCACGTCCGCAGCTGCGCTTGCTCAACAAACTCCTCTCGTCGCTCAGCCGCGCCCGTGTTCAGCTTCGATCCTTTGTCTCCGAGCTCCAAGAAGCGAGGACGGCCACTGGCTGGCGGCAGCGTCACCGTCCCCACAGCTAAGCGGAGGCACTTGGGTGCCTCTCCCCAGCCGTCTCCGGGTCCGCAGCACCGAATCTCTCCGTCTGCGCAATGTTGCACACGCAGCAAGGTGAAGCAGATACTTATAGTCATAGTTCTCCTGTTTTTGTAAACAGAAACTCACACTTTGACTATTCTAGTGGTGAGTGCAGCTTCCCGTCGGCCTTGGCGGGAGGCGCAGCGGACGTTCAAGAGTTTGAGGCAAGTACCGCGTCCAGGAGGCCCCCCTAAGTAAGGGCTGCGCAGAGGTTGTTCAGTCTGCCGGCAGGGAAAGGGAGAAGGGTCTACCTGAGTGTGTACTGGTGCGCTATTAGGATCCAACGAACTCACGAGAACAAATATAAAATCCATCTCCTCCCACACGTGGAATAGAATACAACTTGGCCGTGTTCCCCAGGTGAAACCTTCCGACACGCTAAAAGGTGTGTGTCTGAAATGTGTCCTCGTACAGCCGGGTATTTTAAACAAACCTTTGTTTAGCGTCCTTTAACGCCATGAGCTAACGGAAGTCTCGATTAGTTTTCTGGTGCAGCACGGTGCCGGTGCAGACGCAGAGACGTCACTGCAGTCACACCAGACTCTGCCCGGCCGGCGGCGGCAGGTGTAACACAATCGTAACAAGATCACGCTAACGCCAAAAAAAGTGCCCAACTAACAAACGCCATCAAGCCATCGCCGGCCAGCGGATAAACGGAAGACGCTGGGGCAGGGGCTCCGTCACCTGCGCTGGGTGTCCCCCTCCTTTGCGAGGAGAGCAACGTCGCCTGCTCCTCCCTGGGAGTCAGGACACGGGCAGGGATAGAGCAACCTCATTATCAATTTCCTTTTTGCCCTCCGATAACCGAATGCTCATTTCGGAATATTCCTGATTTCTCTGTGTTCTTCAGTGCGTCAAATACACAGCCGGTGGGCGATTAGGACTCATCCAGATGTCCGCGCCTTGTCCCGTGCTCAGCGGGGGATGGTGAAGTCCTGGGCGGAGACCCGCAAGCCGGGTCTGCGCTGGCTCTGCACAAGCGGCCACAGAACGTGGACACTCACTTCCCCGCTGCGACATCATCTCCCCATCCGTGAGGTGAAGCGTTTTTATTCCGATGTCTCCGGTTCCTTCGAGCTCCGAAACACCGTGGACCACTCCAGTTTCTCAGGTTCTGACAAGGGAGAGAGACAGCCCCATGTGTCCAAGGACCTTCTCCCGCGGGCTCTGTGCTGGGTGCTGCCCTGATGCTCCCAGTAATTGTCCACGTCCACCTCGTGACTTGGTTTCCCGACAGCCGCTTGATGAGGGGACCAAGGAGTATCTTGGTAAGACCAAGCCCTGCACATATGACCTACATGCATAACCTGCACACGTGAGCTACACACATGACCTACACACAGGCCCCACACGTACAACAGGGTCTGGGCTTCCACTGCACGTGGAGGCCATGAAAGACCAGAAGAAAACGCCACGCAGAGGCTTCTCTACCAGGATAACGTTATCAAAATGTTTCTTCCCCAAATATGCATTTCATTCAGTATAAACTTCTTTATTTGGAAGCCACAGCATTCACGTGGAAGCCTGAAGCACAACGCGGAGCTTCGGCACCGTTGAGCTCCTTGTGGGGCCTCCTGTCCTCGTTCTCCAGGCCATGGAGTCTCTTGCCTTCCTCTGTAATTTCACCACGCGTCGGCGGGTCCTCTACGCTGAGCTAGTTCTTACTGTTTTGTTTTTACTCTCTCTGTAAGTGAAATTTAGTACACGTGTTCCTTCGTGTCTAGTTTATTCACCTCATTGTTTTATTTGTGATATTGATCCGTATTATTGCATGCATTAGTACTGATCGTCCATTCATTCTGACTGCTCTATGGCGTCATCAGCTCTCTGTTGATTCTGTCAAATCACGTCACCACGCTGGGCCTCCGTATTTGGAGGAAATACAGCATCTCTAAGTTCTATTTTGAGTTGTATATTCTTCTAGAGTTATTTGAAACTATTAACTTTCTACCGTGGAAAACTTTTATTACATTTTCTTTCAAATTGACACACAAAAGGGGCTTATCCATGGGTCCCCTATAGCCTGGTGGCTTGGGACACATTGCATCAGTCTCCCCGGTATCTGTTCACGATTCAAGGCTTTGCTTGCTGGGCAAGTTTCCACTCGAAGAAGGTAAACAAGAAAGATGATGGAATAATTTAATTTAATTGTTCTGTAATTAAATGATTTGCCTGCTGATTCTATATGCAAGATATAAAGTTGGGAATGAGTTTTAAAATATTTTATTTTTCTCCAAAATACAACCATCTATTTAAATTATTGCGTGTTGAAATGCGTGAGGTTTTTACAATACGAGCACAGCTGGACACGAAGGCGTCCGAGCTGCTCCAGAGGACCCTGTGAAAGAAGGTGAACCGAAGCTCCCAGCCCTGGGGTCACCCTCAGTGCAGAGCACAGGCTGAGCAATTTTCTTTTCTTTCTGGAAGTTGGAACAGAAGCTGCTGCACTGCGTGGAAATGTGGGTTTTGGAGTTCTGGTGTCTGGAAAGCCATGTGTATTGAGAGTAGGAGCGGCTGGGCGCTCCGAGAGCATTTATCAGGATTAAAGTAGTCCAAATGGGTTGATTCATGCTTCACAGACTGCGTCGTGGTTTAAACTGCAGATGTTCAAGGGAAAAAACGACTCATTTTTCTTATAGTTTATGTTCCATTAAATTTATTGAAGAGCTAACTGCAAAGTAATTCCATCTTCAGTGGAATTCAAGTTCTGGGGCAGTTAATGGACGAAAGGCGCCAATCCTGGAGTTCGTCAATTTGTGCAAAACGGATAAAAAAAAAAACCTACAACCCAGCCAGTCGGAACCCTCGTCGCCCAGTCCTGAGCCCTGAGAGCCTGTGTGCGTCCCCGTCGCAGCCCGTCACTGTCATCTGTACTTCTGTTGGCTACGCCTGGGGAAGCCGCATTCTCAGCCTGTTCCGAGAAGGCGGAGCTCGCACAGGGAGGGAGCCCGCGTCTACGTCTGCTCTGGGAGCTGACAGTGCGGGGTGTGATGAGGGGACGTTTGGTGGAAAATCACGAGTGTCAATCACATGCGCTTCGTGACTGGGGTTGACGTTCGCCGCCGCTCCTTTGTGCCACCTACAGACGGCTCACGCCTCTAGCGTGGCCCTTTGCAACACTCACGCTCAGAGCTTCCGGCTCTTTCCACCCACTTCTCCCCCTTCTCCGTCTGTCCCTGGAGTCAGACCTGCTCCTTCTCCGCGCCCTCCCCCACCTGCCCCGCCTCACCTCCGCTGCTCCAGTTACCGGGTCCAAATCCGTCTCTCGTGCATCCAGCTCCAGCCTGGCATCTGTTTCCCAGAGGACCTTGTCAGGCACCAACAGGACACATATGTGCATTTCTCTAAGCTGAATCCTCTGTTCTAATCCATTTTCCTGAATTTTACAGGAGATGTCAAACACCATAAAACTGTTGACCCTCCAGACACTGTGGTTAGATACATCGCATGTCATTAATGTTGGGCAACTTTCAATTTCAAACTCTTGTATAAGGGAGTAATCCAAAATTTTGGGTCGCCTTAGTTAACTTTTAAAGAAATATTAAATAACCTGGAACCGTTTACTTACCGATTTGAAGAACTGTTAAGTAACTTGAAGTCTTTAAGCACAGAAAGATCAGTGAGGGGCCAAGATGCACAGGGGTCTTCCTCGGAGACTTGAAACAGAGACAGTAAAAAGAAAGGAAGAAAGGAAGGAAGGAAGGAAGGAAGGAAGGAGGGAGAAAAGAAAGCCTAAGTGTTCGTGTGAATTTAACTTGGATCTCATTGTTCAAAGTCTAATAGAAAAATCTTTCTAAACGTATTCCTTTATTGTTTAAAAGGCATTGTGATTCATTCTGACAAACGTTATTTCTATAACAACATGGTGATTACCTAACATCTAAACTGAGAATTTCCTTATTGTTTAAGATGAGGAATATGAAATGACTCACTTTATTTAATCATATTATTGATTTTGCGTGTTAGCTTCAAAGAATATTTCATCATGTTTTTGGAAAAGAGAACTCGTATGATTTTGGGACAGAATTTTTAAATCTTTTTAATGCAACTTTATTCTTGGCTGAACTCATAACCTCAAAAAATAACGCTTATATGCCCCTGGTTACCCTTTAATGCAGGGGTTTTTTTTTTAATACAAATCAACTTTAGTCCACTCATTACACTCCTACAAAAGTTTTTTCCACTGGGCTTTTCCAAACCTTCCTTTCAAATGCAGCCACTCTTCCCACCTCACACCTCTCTAAACTGCGTCTCCATTTGTTAAAGTGGGAAAACACCACACAGCTGAAGATGCATCTGTATAAAATACATTTACCAAAAATAAGTTCGCGAGAGAGCAGAAAGGCTGCAACTCGGGCCCTTTCCAGGGTGTCTACGATTGTTTTAGGTTCTGTCGTTTCTACAGCTAATACATTTTACTCCATAATATCTTCCAGATACTTTTCACTAAACTTTCACTCATAGTCATTCCATGTCAATTTCTGTTTCCAAAACTTCATGCTGAGTTCGTGATTCTCTCCTATGCAGCCTCAGCACCATGTAGGGCGAAGGGCAAAAGTGAATTTTCCTTTGATGTGTTTGGTCAATAATACAGTTTCCTAAACACTAAAGCTGCACGTGAGCTGTCTGCACTCTGGGATTTTCACTATGATGAGCCATTGATTAGTCAGGAAGCCTCCTAGAGAGTCACAACTTTTATGCTGACGTATTTAGACATTTTTTATGTTTATTAATGCGTTGTCTACATGTAAGACACGCAATGGAAGAAACAACTGACATTTAAAGCACGGCTTGTCCCACTGCCATTTTCATCATCCTAAAGTCTTGGTTTGGCACCAGGCGTCTGGAACACAATCTGAGATTACCTTCCGCATCTTCTCTTTTTACTTGGTGCTATGCCATAAATTAGTGAAATGACATGAGTGGGGAATCTGTTGCCAAAAGAATATTTTGCATATTTTAAATCCCTGGAGGCTTAATGGGGTGGAGACAGCACAGGACACAGAGTCTGATCATCTGGGTTTGAGAATCTCTCTCTGTGGCCCAGCGCAAGTAATTTAACTCTCTGCACCACGGTTTGTTTTTAATTTATAAAACTAGAATAACTGCTCTACTTACATTACAGGGTTTTTAAGAGATTCAAAGCATAAAATGTATGTGGAAGTGAAAATGCTTTGTAAATACTAAAGTACTAGAGAATCAATTATTTTATTAATTGATTAAAAAAGAAAAGCACTTCAGGACCTCTCTCCTACATTGGTGACTCAAGAATAAGTTTCATTGCTTCGGGACCGTCGGGGTACCCAGGCAATGCCTCCCCCAGGCGGTGCCCAGGGTGAATGGCGTGACTAGAACCTGAGTCCCACCTTGGCCACAGACCCTGGGTTCCCTCGATGCCGTCACCAAAGGCCCAAGGTCAGACCAAACAGCACAGCTCCAGGGCGACTCGCTTGTCATCAGCGCGGCCCAGTGGCATTGCTGCTACGAGGGCTCGTTTCAATCTACTCCTTTTCCTCCCCGGAGAAGTCAGAGTAAGAGCAGGCTGAGGAGAAAAAGCACAAAACAAAACAAAACGACAGAAGCAGACTCAGATGAGCGGGATTGTGCGTAGGGCCATCCTGCGTGAAGACCAACACTCGGCGGAGGCGGACGCCGTTGGCAGGTGACAGAGGAAGGACGTGCAGACGCCAAGGGGCGCAGTGTCTGTCGTCTACAATGGTCCGCGACAGCTGCCACCAGGCGAGACCCCCACGTTACAGGTGCCTAAATTCAATACTGTCTAGCTGAGTCACCGATTGTGCCGAGACAGACAAAGGGCTTTAAAACAGTGACACAGGAATCCATCAAATTCTCGATTCTTACCACTTACGTAGATAAAAACTTCAGCAAATCGATGGCACCTATTTTGCGTGCGTGTGCACCCAGCGAGCGCACGGAGGTGCTGTGCTCACACCGGGGGCGGAGCCGATTCACCAGGCAGCCGGGCGAGAGTCAGCGCTCACAGGACTTGGAAGCCCAGACAGACCACCTGTCACTGAGCTGCCATCCACTTTCTGGTGGTTCTTACGGGAACGAGCACGGACTGGCGGGAAACGAGATGACGCGCGTGCCCGGGGGCGGGGCGTGCACAGCCCCCGTGCGAGGCTCTCGGTCCAGCTCCCCTGCACGCGTCCGGCGGGCCCCCAGGAGTGGGAGAAAGGAAACGAGGACGTGTGATATTCGGGAGGCTGCGGGCGATGTGCGGGGGCCTGGCGGCGTGACCCGTGCTCCTGTCGCCGACGTTTGGTCCGTCCTCAGTGTGGGCCACAGCTGGGACCACGCTCACACGTTCCTTTCTGTGTGCGTGTGGACACGTTCAGGACGCCTGCTGCAACCAGCACTGTGGGCGCCGTGTCGCGCCCGAGTCTGTGCTCCCCAAGCTCCCACTGCAGTCGGCGGCTGCTGCCAGTCGGGCCCCACTGCCACGCGCGCATGAGGGCTGCGCTTCCCGGAGCTGCCCCCAGACAGCGAAGGCAGAACCCAGGACTCCTCTGACGCTGACTTTGGCTTTAGGGCTTCTCCAGCAGCTCTGCCCAAACCCCGCTGACTGGGCAGACGTCGCGGCCAGGTCCCCAGCCTCCCTCCCCGCCTTCCTGCTATGTTGACATGAACCTCTATTCCCTGCCTCACATCCCTTACGCAGCCACTCTTAGTGGAAAAGTCCTCCACGGTGAGCATTAGCCTGACCTCTGCTCCTCGGAGGGCCCCAAACACCCCCGCGCCTGTGCGGACCCTCACCCTAGGGCGTCAGGGCCTCGCTGCTGAGCACCAAGCCACAACCTGTCAGCAGCACGGCCTGAGGCTGGGGAGCAGGACACATCCCTGGAGAGCAGAAGTGCCCAGGGGTTGACAACCCCACCCAGGTCTATGGTCCAAGCCCCGTCCTTTGCCTCAAGGCAGGACAAACCCCAAGATGCAGCTTAGACTTCAGAGCCCTTTGAGCATCACGCGAGGCTGGGAAGTGACCTGAGTTTGCAGCCCCATGTGGCTCTTTCTGTTGCTGTGTCCCTGAACGCCATGCACCGGCCTCTCCTCTGAAGGAGTTTGAAATAAACGTCTGGAAAGTGAATCCCTGGATGAGGGTCAGCTTCAGGGAGCCCCTGTCCTAAGACGGATACTTACCTGACCTGCAGAGTGTGCGTGTTCAATTTTAGTAGATGACACCAGTTTTCCAGAGCAGCAGGACCGACTTTACCACAGGGCGTGAGGGGCCCAATTGCTCCCAATCCAGGCCACGCTTTGGGTATATCCGTCATCTACGTTGAAGCTTTCCCGGTGGGTATGTAGGGATATCTAATTATACTACTTAGCTATAGATATCATAATATTTATAATTATGAATATTCTACAATTATAGATGCTTATATTTATACAAATAAATATTAGTATGATTATAGATACAATTTAAGAAAATTCAAGTTACTTTTTCTACATTTATAATACAACACTCTGCATATCTGCTTAAAGAAATATTTGCTATCTTAAGTACATAAAGATATTCTCCTACATTGTCTTCTAAAAGTTTTATTGTTTTACATTTTAATTTTAGGTATACAATCTCCCAGAAATTACTTTTGAAATATAATTTGGGTAAGAGACAAATTTTATGTTTTTTCTTTATGTAGCCAAATGACCAGAGCTTTGCCTTTTTCATAAATCAGTGCTCAAATATGCTGGGTCTATTTCTACACATTTTATTCTCATTGACCCATTTTTCTATCCTGTGCTAATACCACACAGCATTAATAATTATATCTTTATAATAGCTTGTGATATCTAGTAGATTAGGTCCTTTCATCTTGTTTTACCTGTTTAAGACTGCCTTAGCTATTCTTAGACCTTTGCATTTCCATATACATTTTAGAATCATATCATATGTTTGCACAGAAGAAAAAAAACTACAGTACTATTGATTGGAATTATATTGAATCTGTAGTTCAATCCATGAACATGGTATATCTTCCCATGTTTTGTCTTTTCAAGTTTTTTCAATGATGCTGTGTTTTGTGTATATAGTACTTGTGTATTTTTCACTAGCTTTTTTCCTATTGAAATTTCTGATGGTCCTATAAAGGATATTACCATCCGTATTTTATTTTTGTTTTTTGTTGTTGTTGCTGGTATATAAAAATACAATTTATTCTGTATTTTGACCTTGTAGTGTGCGGGCTTGCTAAGTTTACTTATGCCTTATGATAATTTATCTTTACGTGATTTCTGCTTTCTATGGATACAGTTAGATGTTCTAGGAACAATGCCATTTTATAGCTTTAGCACTTTTTATATTTATCAGGTAATGGTTGATTGAAAATAACCTCACACTGAGGAATTTCTGGACATCAAACATATCTGTAAAACGTAAACTTCAGCCGGCGTCATGGGCACCATAGAAATGAGGGGGAGCTGAACACGTGCTTGGAAGCAGGTCTCACAGATGGCCAGTGAGCACGTGAAAACACATCCAAAACCTAATTCATCAGGGACACCACAGCACATCCTCTAAAGGAGGAAATCTAAGCACTACTGCCAGTCGCAGTGTTGTGACGATGTGAGGAGTTAGAATTCTGGTAAGTTCCTGTTAGGCTTGTCAATTGGAAGACTGGTTGGCTGTGTCTACTAAAGTGACCTGCAGGCCAATGCAAGTATCCTGCAACTACGATTTGGGGTGGGCGCCTGCCCTGTGGCAGGTAGACATAGGGCGAGTCTTCCACGGTTCCTGCCTCCTTGTGCAGTTTCTTCCCTCGGTGCTAAGGACCCTGGGACTTGCTTCTAGTTGTATCATATCGCAAAGGCGATGGATGTCATTCGTGACCATGCTACGTTAGGTGAGACTTTCCCATGGCCTTGGGGAAGCCAAGGGGCTGTGACACATGTGCTTATGGTGAGCGCCCCGCAGCAGGGGACTTGGGGTGGCCTCCGCCCTCCACCTGCAAGGAACCAAGTTCTGCCAACAACCAGGCACTTAGAAGACACCGCTGAACTGCAGAAGGGGAGACAACCTGGCCGGCACCTGGACGCAGCCTGCGTATGTTCACTAAAAGACATCCACACGATGTTTATTTCAGCTTTGCTTGTAAGAACCCTAAGCTGAAAACAACCCAATGTCAACTGTTAGGAAAATGGACAGAGTGTGACATTCATGCAGTGGACAAGCACAGACCAGCGAGAAATAGCTAAGTGCTGATAGGGCTGGGAACACGGATGGATCCCACATGAACGTATGCACTGAGTTCTCCCACTTAGGATAGGCCACAGAAGTGACACACGGGGTCATGGCCACATCGCGGCCACTGGGTGGGGCACTCGGAAGACGGGACCTCCACATGTCCACGCAGGTGTTGGGTGCTGTGTAACAGCCTGCAGCCATACTCCCCATGGCAACTCCCCACATGAATGCATTTTGCTTGTATGACGTAGCTCAATTTAGAAACTTTAAAACCCAGAAGGGAAAAGGGGCCTGAGTTACATCCGGGCAAGATCATTTGCCATCCGAAATTTGAAGGTATTTTTTGAATAGCCAGAATCTTCTCTGTCAGGGACCCTGAAGTCACCTGCTCACAGAACAGAAGATGAGGAGGGGAGAAACCCAGGACTTGGGGCGATGGCAAGAGCTCGAATGCACTACTCTTGAGGGTGGGGAGAGCATCTGGAACGTGGCTGAATTCGGGGGCTGAGGGCCCTTCAGAGCTGTGCCCCCGGATTGTACCAGATTGTCTCTACCACAGTGTACCTGGGCTGTGTGAGCACTGACTCTTACGGACACATCAAATTTGTACACAGGGATAACAAAAGGA
The DNA here is from genome assembly GCA_004363605.1 of Indri indri. Classification (NCBI taxonomy): domain Eukaryota; kingdom Metazoa; phylum Chordata; class Mammalia; order Primates; family Indriidae; genus Indri; species Indri indri. The sequence goes on from RJWJ010005266.1 coordinate 25,238, forward strand.
ACTGACACAGTGTTTTTTCTTTAAAAGTGTGTGTTTGAGAAGTGATGAGAAAATAGAATTTCCAGGAGAAAAACTTTGGAATGTGATAATGAAATCACATTCCAAAATAAGCTTTTACACTAGGATGTCTCTTAGAGAAGCCTGGATCAGACCCGACACCAGGAGGCTGCCGCCCCACCCCAGTGCTCTGGGTGGGCTGCAGCGAGAAACATGACTCCCAGGTTTCTTGGTTCCGCATCCTGAGACGGATGCACCAGCCTGGTGGCTTCAGCTAAAGCCCTGGAGCAGCGTGGGACGAGGTCGCGTGGAGTCCTCAACCCTGCTGGGGATGGCGGCATCGCCAACCTTCATAAGTATCCTGTGGCTATAGAAGTATTTGGCAATTCACCAAGATATCCCAGCTGCCTGTCCTCTAGAATTCTTCACCCTGACCCTAGATCATTACTGCATTGCAAACTCAGAAAACTATGTGACCCCTCCACACCAGAGACCCACTTGGGGCCGCAAAAGAGTCCAGCCACCGCAGACAGCAGACAGCACGTTGCTTTGTGATCAGCCCGCTGCAGCTCGATTCTTGAGTCCTTTATTACTGTTCCATGTTGGGGAAATTATTTAACCCCTTGAAGCCTCAGTTCCCGTGTGTGTAAAATGGGAGAAAATAACTCAGCCCCCCAGGAGCAGGTGCTCCAACCATGCTGGCAATTACTGGGGTGACTGGACTCCCCTTCTGGAAAGTAAACTCTTTGATAAGAGGTAAAGATAACATATTTTTAAGGATAAAATTAAGTGATTTTTAAAAATCTTTATGATGGTACCGACAGATCACATACTTTACCATTGAGTATAATACGTTGGAAAACATGCTTTGGAATCTGACACGCGACAGTCACAATCCCCGCCAGGCACTGCTAGTTGACACACACATCTTCACTAAATAACTGTTTATTGCTTTCCTACCAAGTGTTGGCCCAAAATGTTCAATATGCAAAATTGAACTTCCTTCCTAAAGTGAAGATCATGACTCCCACAGTGAGGACTGACGGTGATTAGAAAGATTTGGTGGTGTTGTAAAGAGAGTGCCCAACACACGCTGGCCACTCAGGTGTTCGCTACTCCCCTGGAGCCGCCAGGTATAAATCGTGTTGTTGTCACATTTCTTCTGGAGGGAAAGCAGGTCTTGGCATATTCAAGAAAAATAAACAGTCAAAACTTATTGGGCAACGCGCGATGAAGCCAAGCCCGACCCCATGCTACAAATATTCAGAGATGAGTCAGGATAATTGCTTCAACCCCACTTGGATTAGAGAATTGGAAACCAGGAAAGGAAAATTTCGTGTAAGATCACTATCAAAGGTCAGAGGATGTCCAGAGGTTAGCAAGGATGTGAAGAAGGCAGAGGATTTATTGGTTTTGGCCACGCACTATCCAGGAGTCATTAATTCAAGTGTATCGTGTGCTTGCCATGAAGAAGTCCTTGCTTGTGTGAACTTACGGTTTAGTTGATAAGACAATATTAGTGCACAAAAGAACAATCTGAGAAGACAAATTAAACTGCTAAAATGTATGATATAAACCTTGTCTACCCAGAAACTCAGGAAAAATGGAATCTCAGTAAATTCTGAGCAGTTCTTGAATAGCAGGAGCCGCCTTGCTTCGCAGGAACATGGAAACACCTCACGGTTTCTGTTCCGGTGCGTGGCCAGCGTCTTGGGCGGAGGGAAGACGAGCTGCAGACGCACTTTTCGGCCGCGGCCTGTGAACACGGGAGAAGTTTCGCTGGCTCACGGACATTGTTAAGTATTAAAAGTCACAGATATTTAAATCCAGCCACGTATTTTCATTTTGTTGCTGTTTTGGTTTTGGTAGTGTAACACTCTTGAAAACTTAGTAGATTTCCCATTTATTTGATTCCAGACCATGTCCGTGGTCCTTGGTGAGGCAAACGCCTAGATGGGGTATATTTCTGATTTCTGGACAATCTGGATTTAGTGCGTATCTGCACACTCTCTCTCCAGTGCTCCTTTCTCTGTACAGAGCATCGGCTCTGGCGGGAGAGCATCCCTTGGTCGCCTTCCAACCCTCTGTTCAGTGTGGAGACCCCTGAACCTGGCTGCGCCATGCCGAGACCGCCCAGCTTGTTCAGACGTTTCCCAGTGGGAGGGACGGCCTGGTCTCCATTTGTTCTCAGCATCAGCGTTAGTTCTAGTTGTTCTTTATGTCTCAAAGGCCCCCTTATTTGTTGTTTTTTTCTTTCTTTCAGACATTATAATTTGAGTATGAGAAGAACCTCACTCTTCCAGGCACCGGACTCTCTGCTTCCTTTCCTTCCCAGGTGCAGACGGACCACTCGACTCACCGTGTGCTTGTTTGTTTGTAGGACCTTGTTGAACACAGCCTGGCAACCAAAACAGGCTGCTGGTGTCCTGCTTCCCCACTGCCCCTCCCAGAATGACGTCTTCCTTTCCCGTTATCCGCGGTGACAGAGTGGCGCTGCTGCCAACGTCTTTCCCCCGTGGAGCAGGGCAGCCCGCCCCGGTTTCCGTAACGCCTTCCCGCCGCTCACGCTTTACCAGAGCTGATGCCCCACGTGTAAGGCCACACCCCACGTCTAGGAACCAACTTTTATACGGCAGCGTAGGCTAAAGATCTTCTGTGGCAAGAAACAATTCCCCAAAATATCGTGAATTCAAACTGCAAACGTTTATTTTTCATTCAAAATACATGTATATTTCAGGTCAGCAGGAGGCTCTGCTCATTGGAGACACAGAACATCTGGTCGACAGAGAAGCCATCGTTTTTAACTTTGCTGTTCACCGTGTGTCAGAGAGAATGTTCTTGACGGTTCATTCCCAAGATTAAGCACTCAGGGTAGGAGAGACACACGTCATCTGGCTCTGCCCAGCCACAGAGGCCAGGTGGGCAACGCACCTGGGAGAGGGGCACTTCCATGTGTTTGGAGAGGAGCGTTGCCATCTGCCACCCATCCCAAGCGCCTTCCACGTCCCTGACTCTGAAGTGACAGGTGCGTTAGTTTCCCACTAAGTTTGTAAGGGCAGGACCAGCCCAAACTGGCCTGGCTCTGTTGATAACAGAACGTCGAGTTGCCTGTGGGCACAACGCAGCCAAAACTGCAAGTCACACATCCTGGGCATGTGCCACAGAAAAGGCTTTGACCTCTCACCACACCCGGAACCCACAACTCCCCCCACGGAGCCAGGAAGTCCAGGAGGTGACCCGAGTCTGAACACCTGAACTCTTCAGAGAGAAGGGTCCATTGGCCCAGAAAGCCCAGGGCTAGAGTCACCCCAGAATGACTTACCACGTGGTCCAATTTGAAGGGCTCCAATCAGACCTTGCCAAGCCAACATGCTTAATCCTGCCTTTGACCTCCAACCTCTCAAAACTTGCCCCACACCCACATAGGGGAAACAGGCTTGAGTTGCTTCTCCTGTCTCCCGGCCGGCCGGCTTTGAAACAAAGCCTTCCTTTTCTCCAAAGCTGAGGCCATGATGTCGGCTTCTCTGCCTGCCGTCCGGCAGAGAGCCCATTTGGTCACAAATTCATCTTAAAAGGACTGGCCTGGGTTTTGCAAACAATGGCTTCCACAACCCCTAGAACTAGTTACAGGGAAAAATGACTTGAATTTCTAGGAAACAGAAAGAACAAAAGTACTTTACACTCAGCAATTTATTGATTAATCACCATGTTTGTTTTCGACTTGTTACTGAGCTGGTCACATAATTCATTAAACTTTTTTCAGTAATGGTCGACATTGTGCCCCAACAGCACTTTGCAAGTATATTAAGACATCGCAAACAAGAAATGAGCACGATATTCCAGCTCCTGAGTCCGGGACTCTACCTGCCAATGTGCATCTCCCCAGATCCCCAGGTCCTTTGGTGCAAGGCTACTTAACTGTCTTCCTGTAAATGTGCTCTCCAGCTGTCTGCAGAGTGCGCGACACACACGTCTGTCTGCTCCCAGCGCTCTGCTCTCACGTGAGCGCGTCCTCTCGAAGCCGCGCCAGGAGTCCGGGGTCGGCCTGGAGTCATGCCAGGCTTGCATGTTTCCTGCCGTGTCCAAAGCTGTCTCTGAGTACCTCAATCTGACTGACGTCTCCAGTCTTGCTGGACGCTGTTAGCATTTTCAGTTCTATGATAAAGGTTGAAAGGTTGAAAATATAAATTCTATGAAGATAACCACATCTAAGAACCTAAAACTGTGTTTAATTACACAAATCATGCTAAAATCATGGTATGTATGAAAATGATTATTTTACTAGAGGGTATTGTCAACATAACTTCAGTCTCCCTAGTAGTTCGCAGGGTACATGACTAATGGTGCTTACCTTAGTGAAACATCGTCTTTAATTAGTTCATATCTTAAACTACGAAGAACTGGAAACATAATTTATTTTTAGGTAGAGTCACTAAAGTTTACGTATTAAAAATATGTAAGTTACTTTTAAACATACTGAAAAAGGTATGCGGCTCAAAGAAAGTGCAAAGAGCAAAAACGGTTTCTGTTAAGTGTCTTCAGTGATTAATAAGATGCTTCTCACGTTAGCGTGCGAACAGCAGGAGTCAAAGAAAACGGGGTGGATTGGTGGGGGCCCCGCAGGGAAGGGAGAAGAGGAGGAATGATGCCAGCTGCCTGGGATTCCTGAGGGAAAGGAAGGACAAAGAGCAACTGCAAAACCGGTGTTTGTTCCTGAGTTTTCAAATCACTCCCAGGCTTTCCTTCCCACCTGCTGCCTTCCGCCCCCCTCAATTCCTTGGAAAAGTAACATTCCACTAAGTGTGGAGCAAAGGAAAGAAACCTTCTGGGAAATGGGAGACACACAGAATCTACACGCCCCCTCCCCCCATTGTCCAGGATGAACGCGGAGTCTGGCGTTTCTGGGGGAACGTCCTGATGTCCCCAGACCGAGTGTAAACACACCAGGTGCCACCTTTCCCGGTTTCCAAGTGAAACACTGACGGGGGGGGTGGAGGGGCGTCTGATCCAGGACCTGGAGAATTCATTAAAAATCCATTTTGAAAGATGGATGTTAATTTTTTTCTCCGGAAAATATTATGAGGAATGTTTTTGTTTTGTTTTTAATGAATCATCAAAAAGAAATGAGGATTTTTTTTTTCAGGAGTAGCTGTTTTTTGACATTATTTAATTTTCCCACAACCTCAGCCTTCTGAAAATTTTACAGAGCAAATAAGAGAAGAAATGAACGTACCCTCCACACTGCAGGCATCTCCCAGACTAAAAGTTAAGCCCTACGACAAAAGGAAATGCTGGAAGTTGCCCATCTGGGAAGTGGGACTGCCAGGAGTCGCAGCACTGCACAGACACCTGGTCTGTCTGCCATGAGCGTGACTGTCATTTGCAGAAAACAGTGAAATTTGGGGATTAATGGGTGGTGGGATGCTAGGCACGTGCTTGGAGTTAGTCGTGGCCGGGGCACCAACATAGCTCTTTCCCCGGACCCAGACGGTGATGTGTAGACCACGCAGTGTCAAGACGCAAACATGCAGGAAGGTTACCGGGTCGAATAACTCTTAGTCACACCAGACAACGAGCAAACAGTGAGAACTTGGCATGGTGTGAGCTGAAGGTGAACATTCAAGAACAATTTACAATGGTTTGAAGACTGTTTACACATTTACACGTTTTTCCAAATGATCCACGACCAACTGCAAAGATATTGAGGGAAGCAGGAATCAAAACCCCTAATGATTCTTAGAAAAATGACCTCGGCCGGTTGCCCGAGTGTGCGTTTCATCCTTTCCGCAGGTAGTGATCCAGAGTTTGCGGCACATGTGGTGGGGTGAGGACCCGCAACCTCACGTGTGACCTACAGGAATGACAGCCTACAAGGTGACTCCGCTGAGTAAGCGCGGGACAAGCTGTCCCCTCTGAAATACCGCAGGATGAAGGCACCTCCCTCCAGCCCCCCGGCGTCTGCGTGGTGTCACTCGGTCATTCCCCTGCCCAGCGCAACGTCTCCGTCTCCACCAAATCTGCTTCTGTATCAGTAGATTGTGGGTCTGCCCGAAATGTGCTTCAGGTTGTCCGTAGGTTGTTGAAGTTGCTGAATCCTCTTCTTGACAATCAAGACACAAAATGGTGGGGCACAGAGACTTCCTTGCCTTAGGTGCCTGGCGCCTAACTCAGTGCTCAGCTCACAGGTCAGAGAAGGGACAGGGTGAAGTCACCGCGTCTCCTTAGAGGGTCGCTTAATTCGGGAGTGGCCACATCACCCCTTTGAACTGTCCTGAGCTTGCAAACACGAAAGGCGCGAGCCTTCCCCGCTTTTCCTGCTATGGGGAAATCTCCGCTTGGCCCATACCTGATCTACTTTGCAGAGTAGAATTGCAGTTGTTTTTAGTTATTGTTATCTACCTCCGCCATTTTTGACAATAATCATTTAAGACGTTGAGAATAAAGTTGCACGTGCATGTTAGACAATCTGTTTCGATCACCATCAACGCAAGAGGTTAGCACACACTTATTCTCTCTGTTCACTGCCCTCCCACCCCCCGCACAGCGCCCCCCTGACCAGCCTTGCCGGGCTGGAGATGTGGAAATCCGGGCAGGAGGCTGCGGTGGCGGAACTTCCTGTCCAGCGCAGTGGAACAGAAGTAACAAACGGCAAACGAGTCGCCGGGCTGCGGTCACGGCGTGTGGGAGAGGCATTTAGGCATCGTGAGATGGGCTTGGTTTCAGATAAATCAAGAACTCGGAGAGGTTGCAGCAAAGGCCAGGGGAAGGTTTAGCAGGAGGCCAAGCCGGGCGGGTGGGGACGGCTTTGCGCACTGTGTTGGGCGTTTCTTGCTTCGCTTCGTGAGAAACAGAGAGGACTGGAAGCTTTAACCGTGAGGTCAAGCCCGGGTGTGTGCTGCAGACAGACGTCTCCAGCAGGACTGAGGAGGTCGGTCATCTGACCCCTCAGGTAGGATGGGGCTTATTTTAACAGGAGCTCATGCTAAGCTGTCGTGGTAAACACCTGGTTTGCTCTTGCTGGAATCTGGGAGCCTCCGACTGTGCGCCCCACATGGCTCCGTCCCAGCCCCGCAAGCCGCTGTTCACGGGTTTCGGAGACTGGGCCACTTCTCTTCACTGAGGCCACTGTGGCCTCAGGCCGGGTCAGAGCTGCCGCCATTAACTGAGCTCCCGAGCCCACCGCCCGGTCTGCACGGAGAGGCCTGTGGACAGTGCTCATCAGGCCCTTGGTGTGCTGTGAAGTTGCTAATTAACGTTCCTAAGCCTCAATATCCCTCCTTAGGTAATGGTCAGGATCATGGCTACGTGACCATGACGGGGAGCAAACAGAACGGCACGTCGGAAAAGGCACCGTAGGCGGGAGAGCGCCGTGCTAGTTCCGTGGCTGGCCCTTCTCCTCCACGCTGCTTCCTCCAGTTTGCCGCGGCAATTTGTGGGAGCAGAGGCAGAAATTCCTAGAGAATATGAGTATAATTCATCACAGAAAAAGCCTGGATCCGTCACATAGCATTAACAATAGATTTGCAGCCTCGGGATGATATTTCTGATAAAAGTCCAGAGGGATTGAAAGTTTAAATATTTCCAACATATTAAAAACTCAAAAAAAAAAGAAATCCTGATCCTTTTTATATTTTCCAAACTCTTTTCGTTTCAGCTCTTCCAAAATGCTAGCTGAAGGGCAAAATAAAACAAAGAAAATGTGTTTCTGTTCAAGAAATGTTAAAATAAATATGTAATGATTTCTTGGTCAAAGTTTTCTTTTCCCAAAATAAAAATAATTTGAAGTCGCACATGGTAACTCTCACTGTGCCTTTGCAGACTGTGAATCTCGGTGTTTCTGTGGCAATTTACAAGCCGACAGGTGAGACAGTGGCCCTGAGAGCGCGGGGGACCGGGAAGCCAGCGTGAAGGTCTGCAAAGGCTGCGTGCCCGTGTGCCGCCACCCAAGGGCGTCGCCCTGTCCATGGACGGCAGGAGCGTCCGGTGTGGTGTGCGGATGGGACTCCTGCGCTGTTTCCCTTTGACTTAGCTTCTTCAGCCTCTCGCACCCGGTGCTGTTTGTCCCCCGTGACCGCAGACTCGGTTGCAGACTGCGGTTACCGTATTCCGCCAGACCCGGGGTTTATGTACTGTTGGTCGAGGACTTGCTCAGCGATGCCTTCCCGCCGCTCACTCTCCCCCTGCCTCCACCGCAGACGCACGCTACTTGTGGTGCCCCAAATGGATGTCCTCTGCTGTCGACCGTACCGGGCCGAGGTCACTCGTGTTCGTTGACGAGTCCTTATTTACCACATGCTCACCGTGTTGGCGGCATTTGGGGCACAACTGGGGACAAGGGGAATGAAGTCATTACTTCCTGCAGTGGAGACATCCATGCAGGACACACCCCTACGCGCCTGCCCTGGTCCTGGGGACGCGGAAGTGCGTCCAGAGCAGAGGGGCTGACGCCGCGGTCGGCGGCCTGGGCCCGGACCCCTAGGAAGGGCAGGGCTGAGGGGCGGTGCTCGCCGCCGCCTGGAGGAGGACGCGGATTCCTGCTGGACGGAGGACAGCAGCAAAGCCTGCAGGAGGCCTCTCGGGACCTGCGCTAACACGGGGTTACCGAGGTCCTCAGATTGTTCCTAACAACACACAGATTTTTAGAAATGACTGATTCCAAAGAATTATGTATAAAAGTTATGCATGTCCAAAGAGGAATCAAAGTCTCACCATCCTATGGGCAGCGCAGTAAGATTGAGTAAAACACTGATACTAACCTAAACCAAGCTATGGGACACGCGTTTCTCAGCTCTTAGCTTCCCAGACTATCTGGAGGCCACTCGCCCCCGTCCCCAGCAGGCCGTGCTGCCTGAGCCGGGGCAGGTGCTTCTCGGGAAGGCCCAGCCCCCCGCCCGGCCTGCCCGGGTGCCATGACTCCTCCTCTCCCCACGTCTCAGCCCTCTGAGTCCGAGTTAGAATCACTCGCAGGGCTTCGGGTTGCATTAGCCACTCAGCCTGGAGTTTCTGATTACGTTCTCTGGGCCTATTCCATCACCGTGTTTTGTTTTCTTCATAGAGATTGTCACCATCTGAAATTACGTATATTAATTCCGAGAGCGCGGAGAATGTCTGTCTGCTTAACCCTGGGCCCCACCCCAGGCTCTGGAGCGGACCTGGTAGGGAACTTGCGCCCAGAGACGATCTGCGGGATGAGGGAATTTCCTCCGTGTGGAGCATGAAGACAGGGCTCTGTGCGTCCAGGGCCGCCTACGTGGACACAGAAGTTGGCTCCTCTGCCAACAGTCTCCGCTGTGGATTGTGGTCCCCAGGGTTGTTTGCCAGGGTCACTTAAGGACGAGTGACGCATCACTGCTCTCGAGGGAAGGTCAGAGCAAACCATGTTTGGTGGCCAACTGTGTACCATAAAAGGGTATGAACTGTACCTTTTAGGGCTTTGGAAGGTGCACAGTAAAAATATAAAAGAAAACAAAACAAAAACCTCTGTTAAACATATCAATAATCTTTGAAAAGAAATGCTTTTCTATGTAATGTTTCTTAATCAGCAGAGTTCGCATCCTCAGATAATATCCTTTGAAAGCGGCACGCGAGATTCGGTTGCAAAGACGGCCAAGGTGCCACCCGCCTGACCAAGGGGCTCGTCTGCCTGGCGGTGTCACCCAGCAGACCAAAGCTGAGTAGGTTGCAACGGGTGGGCTCGTTGTTTAGACAAACCAGACTCGGGCTGGGGTCAGTTCCCGCAGCAGCGTCTCCCTGAGGGCAGGACTGAGCATCTTCTACGGGGCTGTAGCGGGAGGGTTGGGCCTATTTTGGGGGTGCAGGCGTGTTTGGGGCGGTCTTGGCAGCTCACGCGGGTTCACATCTTCTCACGTGCCTCACGTCGCAGAAATGGCGCATGACATCCTCCCTGGGCTGAGACTCCAGCATGGTACTAAGGGAAAACTCCTGTTAGCCCCTCTGGAGTTAGTTTGTTTTGCCTAAAACCAGATTTTTCTGGTTCCTGTTGCGATTCATATGGTCGGCTAGACGGCCGTGGTTAGAGCTCCCTGGAGCAAAGAATCTGCAAACAGCGTGTCCGGGCCGTGAGCAGGCGCGTCCGGAGCTGGCCCTGACCGCACCATCCGGGGCTACCGGGGTTCCGGCCGAAGAGAGGAGGTGGAAAATCATCATGAAAAGGATTTTGTGGTTTCTTGGAGACTGTTCCTGGCATCGGTTCACCAGAAGTTCCTGAGCACACTGGGCCGGTAGAAGACAAACAGCGGCTGAAGGGGCGCTCGCGGCACCGCGGCTGGGTCAGACGTCAACGCAGCACCGAGGCAGGCTGAGGGTTTGGCTTAAAGCGCCAGGACGGTGAAAAAGACCAAGAAGGAAGAAAACGACACTCAGTGGTTCCTCTGCCTTCGTGCAGAAAACGCGGAAAAGGGCCACCCTCCCCCTGCAGGGCCCACGCGTGAAGTCCCTGGAGCCTTTCAAGTACCAGACATTCACGTCGGTTCCCCAGATGCAGTTAGCACCATGGTAAAAACGCATCCTACCATGTTTCCAGCAGGTGCACTGGGGTAAACTGAGGTAGGATAAGTTTCATGTGAGTGAAGCGCGCAGTTCGGTGTGAACGCAGGTGTGCACCCTGGCAGCCATCCCGCCAAGCCGCAAGCACGTGCTGTCCCTGCAGCTCCCTTGCCATGGCCGTGCCGCCCGCACCCCGCTCCACCCAACCCCAGGTAACCTGAGTGTTTCTGTCCCGTGGAACAGTTTGCACCTACGTCGGTGGACTCGCGTAGCTGGACGCTCTCCAGTCCGGCTTCTTTCATTCGCGCAGTCATTGCGAGATTCATCCGTGTCGTGGCACCAAGAGCTTGTTCCTCTGTGCTGCTCGTGAGTGCTCTGTCACGTGGCCGTGGGACGTTTACTCACGCAGCTCTCCGGGATGTGGCTGCTACGAGAGTTGTGTCGTGCGGGTCTCTGCACAGACGTGTGCCATCCTCTTCTTGGCTGAGGAACGGGCGGAAGGCGGGATGCAGCGCAGGGTGGGATCCCGGTTCTGAGAAGCCACCAAACTGCCTCCCGCAGCGACGCTGCCTACGTTGGCCACCAGCGTGCGCAAAGGCGCCACGTCCTTGCCTTGTCCGGGCTGGGCCTCTTTTTATTTTAGCCACGCGACTAAGGCTAAAATAAGGCCTGAGGGCTCGAGATGCCAGACAACATCGACGTTATTTGACATCGATAGATCTTCAGTGAATTGTCACCTCTAACAGTTCGCCCACATTTTTATCGTTTTTTTTCCTAATTAATGAGTTTTCAGTGTTCTATATGTTCTGGATACAAGTTCTTACCAAATATATTGTTTTCAAATATTTTATCTTATTTCATTCTCTTGATAATTTCAAAGGCAGAAGTTTCAATTTTGATAAAGGTTTTTTTTGTGTTACATCTAAAATTTTTTAATCCAAAGTAGTAACGTCTTTCTCCTATGCTTTCACAAGAATATTTATAGTTGTAGTTTTAACATTCAGTTCTAACTAAAAATAACTATATTTCCCCCTAACAAATAATTGTTTGAGGCATTCTTAACTATAATGTTTGCCACTTTAAAAAATGTAAAACATAGAAAATTGGTTAAAATAATTTGAGATTTGAAATTAGGTTTTTGGAAATAAAAAATATACTGCTGTTTTCACGATAAGCCTCTCATAACCTTTTCCTTCCTGACTTTGTCTTTGTAGGGTAACCACCGATGCCTCCAGGGCTCAGTGCCAACGCTCTCCCACCGTCTTTGGGAAGCTCCTCATCCTCCGCCATTCTTACCCTCACTGCACACATCGGCTCGGTCTCTCTTCTGGGTCTCCAGGGCCCCGTATTTTCTACACAGGGCACTGCCACAGCACCCAGAGTGGGGAAAAGTTAGAGTATTGTCCCGACTAGCAGGGCACAAACAGCCACCAGTCAGAGTGTGGCTGTGCCGCTGACCACGGGCTCAACTCCAGGACTTCTTACAGGTTCATACACAAAGAATTTTGTTACATAAATGAACACCCATGAGTTCTCAGACAGAGGAACAGAAACAAATCTTCTTTGCATGTCTCATGCTAAAACAGTATCTGCAGGATGGTAGTTACTCAGTAAATGTTTGCTGAATATGTGAATTAATAAATGCCATGTTTCTAGGTAGTCAGATTTGATTTAGTGATTTTGAAATTTAACTTGGAAAGTCTAATAATGAAAAAAATTTATGCTTCTTAATTCACTCATTAGGTGACTATGCAGCCCTATTTAGTTTGAAAATATTCCTTCATTTCAACAAGTGCTTTATCTGGAATAATGACCAATTCCCATTTAGGGCAACTCATAGCCTACATTCCTGAAAAGCATAATGTTTCTTTGTAGACAAATTACGTTCGAATGAAACACTGAGTAGCTTTTTCTTAAATCAGAAATTCCGAACTGTATGCGATGCGTCGTTAGGACAGTGTGCGGATGCGCCAGGCTGCTGACCCTCTCACCCTGCAGGGCAGCCGGCGCGGAGCTCCCGTGCTGGGTCCGCTGACCACCCACGGCCTTACCTGCTAACTCGAGTGACGCCCTTGGAGCATGATCACTTTCTGTGCTCCACGCGTGGGGAGTGCGGGAAGCACGGTCACTACGCCCAGGACCACATATAATCGACGTGGTTCACGTGTTCCACGCGTGCACTGTCAGCAGCTCGCAGAGCTGATTGCTCAAGAATCGAGACAGAGTATGACCTCCGACCCCAGGGAAAACCGCAGCGAGACGCGTCTGCTTGGAGCACGGCTATGAGGAGGGAGGAACTTAAAGCACTTGGCTGCCCTGGGTCTTCCTGCTCAGGAGTCGGGCAGAGAGTGTCCACGCGACTGGCCTCAGGTCACCATGCAGCTTCCCAGATGTCACCTCCAAGACACGTGCGAGGGCAGGAGCCTCCGGGGATGCCTCCCGCACCCACAGAGTGAGATACTGACCTGGACTGATCGACTCACCGAGAATATAAGGAATCGGAAGTGCTACGGGAAGGGGGAAGCGTGAGGGTCGACTAAGGGCAGCTCGCGGTGACGGGGTCAGCCATCTGTTCCGTCAGCGCATGTCCTGCCCCTCACAGGCCGGCGCTGAGGGGAGCTGGGAGGGGGCTGCACGGGGAGGGGCTCTTTCCCGGGACACGCTCACCCGACCCCTGGTTCCTCGCCCTCACCCTGGCCCTTCCACAGCCGTCCTTCCAGAAGCTGCTCATTTCCAAAGGACAGAATTCCCGAGACGAGGAGCGTGCCCACCCCCATGGAGAAGCGTGCTCAAAAGTAGAGATCGGGGAAGACTAAAAACCCGCACAGGGAAACAGCTGGAAGGACTTTATGGAAAACTAAGTTGGACTCAAACAGTGGAACATCAGTCACCAGCGATATTTAAAAATGAAGCTGAGCTGTTTGAATATACATCTCAGAAATGCAGCTGGAGCTGCCCAGAAAAAATATTTAAAAAGTTGTCACTTCCCCAAAAGGTCTCTATAAATCCACAGTATGTTCTTTAGTGATCTTTCATACACATGTTCTAAGTTTTAAGGAATTTTATGGACTTTGGACATCTTTTATTCATTTTTAATAGTTTAGTGCTAAATAATTAATTTGATTTTCTCCAGCAAGATCTTACACAGTATAAAGCAATATTAACATATAAAGAAAAAACTGATACAAAATTAAAATTCACATTAAGTCCAAAAAATAGGACAAAATATATCCAGACCATTCCTTTCTTTAGCTGACATAAACTAGAGATGCTAGCTATGAATAGCCATTTATTTACATATTGCGTTTTTGTGTATGTCTTTATAATACTGAAAACAGAGAAACATTTTTTCTTCAGAAGGACAAAATGAAAGTCTTTATTTCCCATCGTACACATGTGAGTATAAACACGAACATATCTGTGTGTCACTCAGAAGTTTGGAGCTGTGTCCCAGGATGGCATGTGGTCCAACCTGGTCAGTTGGGATGGGGAAGGGTCCTGGGCTGGGTAACACCAGGAGACCTTCCCAGGCCCCTTTGGTTACCTGGGTTGGCAGAACAGGACTTTGAGGAGACTGGGAAAGATGATTTATAAGTTCCTGGTGGCAGTTCCTCTCACTGAAATAAACTTTGTCCTCGGTGGCATGCAGAGACACCTGTCCCCAAGCCGACCCGTGCAATGTGCACGGAGAACATCCCAGACGTTAGCCAGAGGACAAGACAACAGTGCTCGAGTGGCCAGAAAGTGGGGGAAACCATGGAGGGCAGGGGTCTGCCCAAAGGGCCCCCTGGGTCTACATACGGAGTGCCCGGCCCCTGCAGAGCTGTGCACACGGGCTGGGCCTGACCACCACCACGAAGGCTCTGGAAGTTAAACTGGCTTCAGAAACAACCAACAGAACCTGGGCTGGGATTTATGATTGGAATATAATTCGTGGATGGCCTGCAAAATAAGCAACCATTGTAAAATTGTTTTAAATTTTCAAAAGGTGTTTGGGACTGCAAACTAGTGCAACCTCTGTGGAAAGTAACATGGAGCTACCTCAAAGAGCTACAAGTAGAACCACCATTTCATCCAGCAATCCCATTACTGGGCATCTACCCAAAGGAAAAAAAGGCACTCTATAAAAAAGACATCTGCACCCGAATGTTTATAGTAGCACAATTCACAATTGCAAAGATGTGGAAACAACCCTAGTGCCCGTCAATATGAGTGGATTAATAAAATGTGGTATATGTACACCATGGAGTTCTACTCAGCCACAAAAAACAATGGCGATCTAGCACCTCTTGTGTTATCCTGGATAGAGCTGGAGCCCATTCTACTAAGCGAAGTATCACAAGAATGGAAAAACAAGCACCACATGTACTCACCATCAAATGGGCATTAACTGATCAACACTTAAGAGCACATACAGTAATAACATTCATCAGGTGTGGGGCAGATGGGAGGAGGAGGGGACAGGTATACACACACCTAACGGGTGCGGTGTGCACCATCTGGGGGATGGACACACTTGAAGCTCTGACTCGGGTGGAGCAAAGGCAATATGCGTGACCTAAACATTTGTACCCCCATAATATGCTGAAATAAAAAAACCCATACAATTAATAAATAAATAAATTTTTAAAAAGTGTAAATAAAATATCTAACATTCTCCAGAGAATTTTAACAGTCCTCAGAGTTTCTTGACAAGCTGTAATCATCAGACTTCCTTACCATACAAAGAACGAAGAGAATCTCAACAACAACCTGACAAAACAGTCAACAGATGTCAACCCAGAGGTGACCCAGATGTTAAAACTATATGACAAAGACTTTTAAAGGATCTGTCATAACCGTGTTTCATTAAACAGCAGTGAACACTATGGAAACCAAATGAAAGATGACTTTCTACTTCTTACTAGAAGTAGAAATTATAAAAAATAACCAAATAAAAAATTTGGAATGAAAAATACAGTAAGTGAAATAATTTATTGAATGGGCTCTTAGCAGAATAGAAGAAAAAAGTTAATGAAAGTAAAAATAAGTCAATAGAATATTAAGTTTGAACAGCAAATGGAAAAAAAATTGTATAAGTTATATGCTAACCAAATAGCAATATAATATTTTGATTGTATAACATTATATTAATTTCAAATCATCTATCTGAAATGCATGTGCATGTCTAATACATAGGTGATAAGAAGAGCTCTATGGACAGTCTCAGGGATCTGTGAAACAATATCCAAAGGTCTAATGCTCTTGTTGCTGAAGGCTAAGAAGGATGATACTCATGTTACCGAAGTCTTAGAAGGAAAGAAAAAAGAAGAAGGAAATTGGCACATAAAATGCGTTTGAAGAAATAATGGCTGAAAACTTTCAAATTTGCCAAAGAACATAAATTACAGATTCAAGGGATCAGTGAACACAGGCAATGGGAGAAAATATTTTCAAGTCCTCTGTCTGGTGAAGGACGTATATATACATGTCTAGAATATGTAAAGAATCCTTAAGCTCAACAATAAAACATACAAATAATAGTAAAAATAGGCAACTAACCCGAATGGACCAGAAAAGATACGCGTGTGGGCAACACGCACATGGAAAGGGCTCGACGTCATTAGCCACCAGGGAACTGCAGATCGAACACGTGAGCCGTCACTCGGCCCTCCTGGGAGACACTTGACAAGTCTGCAGTCCAGACGGCCCCAGGCAGGACCTTCTGTGAGTTGTCCTCCTCCTCCTTCTGGAGCAAACTTCTGCAGGGCGGAGCTCTAGGCAGGGGACGACAAGATCCTCCTCCTCAGGGCACCGTCATTTCTCCCGAGACCTTCCCCTGCCTGGGTGACCCACCCGCGCTGCAGAGGGCATCTGCTTTCCTCAAAAACCACCGATTTAAACGTTCATCTCATCTAAAAAGTTCTTCACAGCAACACGTAGACGGACGTTTGACCAGACACCGGGCACCACAGCCCAGCCAAGCGGAGCATCACAGTCACTAAAATGTCAACGAAGGCCGGGCATCTTGCGGGACAGGAGCGGAGTGGGCGGGTGAGGTGGACCCGGGTCTGAGAGGAGCAGCCTCCACCAAGGCTGTTTTCACAGGCTGCCGCAGTGGCGTGGAACCGTGTGTGGCTGTTGGCCACAGGGGCGGTGGGCAGCCTGGGCGTGGCAGACCCCACCTTGATGGCTGGTGAGGTGCTGCTCTGGGCTGCCAAGCGAGATGCGGGCTCTGTGGCCGCCCCTCTCCTGGGTGGCTCATTTGTGTTACCAGAAACCCCACTATCCAAGTTTGCGTGAAAAATCGTCCAATATTGAAATATGAGAAATTCATTTGAAACCTTTTAAACCCTGCCTGCACCAACAGTAATCGATTACCTGCTATGTAAATTCTGGTCAATTTTCTAATCTCTCCTAAGACTTAGTTCCCTCACTTGTAACACCGAAGTATTAATAGTAACATAAGATATCATGAGTGTACAACAGTGCTGCGCCCCTGCACTTGGAAAATACTAAGAGATAGTATAGTGTTATTTGATTTGCATAGAACCATTCATATTTCTCCAATTAAATTATAGACAATTTAAATATGAATGCACAGTGGGTGCCCAGTGAATACTTGCTGTTCGATTTAAAATAGGTATATTGAATAAGTAGGTTACGTACAATCATATCTTCTTATAACTGAGAGAGAACATTTGGTTTCTCTTTTCTGTTAGCTTAAACTTCAGAAATCTGAAAAATCAGGCACAACATAAACATGCAAATGCATATGTATGTATTTTCTTAATACATAAGCAACATATAGAAATACATACGTATTTCTCAACACATAGGCAATAAAAAGACAAGCATATCTTTCTCAGAACACTGTTTTTCTGATTCTCAGAATATTTCAACAGCTTCTGTTGCACATAGAAACTGCAATCCATTAAAAAAAAGTCAGTTCCCAGAGCAGCAATTTCTTCTGAAATTATTAGCTAACTTTAACTGCACATTTTCTCACTTAAATTTAGAGCGCGTTAGTTAGTGTTCACTAGAGCAACAGAAGCAACAGTATGTGGGTACGTAGACAGGTAGGTAGACGCCGGCCTATGTGATCTGCCGCTGAGAAGTCCCGAGATCTGCAGACCCGGGAGTCTGGGGTGAAAGGCCTGAGAGCCAGGGAGCCCCGCGCCAGAGACGAGAAGATGCAGGCTTCCTCCAGCTTTGTGGGTGGCGGGGAAGATGCCCACCCGTGCTGGGGAGGGCTTCCTGCTGTGCCCCGTCCACCGACTCAAGTGCGAATGTCGCCCGGACCCCCTCAGACACAGCCAGACACACACGGGGCCCAGGCAGGCTGACATGTACTTTAACCTTCAGAAATCACTGCCAGCCCACATCTGAATGGTAAGGTTTACTTCTCGTGCAAACGTCAGAAAACGCAATCCACGTCCCAGAATAGACCAAATGTGACAACATACCAGAGGCCTTTCCAATTTCTAGAAGGAAATTTTGGCTGTCTCAGGAAAATCTTGTTGGAAAATGGAGAACAACATAACAAAATGGGGAAAGAATGATTTGTTCTGATGAAAGAATCGTTGCTGGGAGATCTCACTTGCGTGTTCTCAGTCCGTGTTAAGCTTCGCGGGACTGTCCTGCCGGATGCAGGGAGGGCGTGCGGTGAAGGGGAAACCGCAGGTCGGATCCCAGCTCAGTCTGGAAACGCGAGCCTGGAGGGTGCGACCCGGGGACGAGGGCGGGACTGGGGGCGCCAGGCAAAGCTCAGGTTCCCAACACCCGTGTTCTGGGACGCGTCCGGCGGGCAGGTCCTGCGTCCGCCCCGGTGTGTCGTGGAGCCCCTCACCTGCGTAGCCTCTCCCACACCCCATCCCTCCAGACCCAGGAGCGCCGTGACCCTCTGCCTGGCAGGACAGGGAGGACGGCCGGTCATGGGGCCACCTAAGGACGTGCCTTCTGGGGGGGAGGGGATGAGGGGGGTGGTTTATTTGCAAGGCTTTTCAAATAGCTTTTAGTTTTTTAAAAACACTTCTATGGAGTGATCCCCACGGGCTCCTCTGTCATTGTTGGCCTGTGGAAAGGGATCCAGAAGGACCGTGCAGGCCACACATTCCAGCACCGCTGGAGGCTGCACGGCCTCGCGATGGCCTGGCCCCAGCAGGAGGCTCTTTATTCCAACCGACGGGTCCCAGCGACTCTGAAATCCACCAGGCAGGAGCACAGTTCCCTGCAAACAGCCTTTCTGTGCAGCTCACCTGCACGGAGGCAGACCCGGCACCCTTCTCCTGCGGTTTCTCGCTCCGCACACCCCAGAAACCATCAAACTAACCGGCACATTCCACTTTCTGCACAAGACTCACTCCGCGTGCCCCGGCCCTGTGGAGTGGGTGAGAAGGCCAAGCCTCCACGAGACTTCCCCCCAGCCCTCCACTCCTCCCCTCGCCTTGACCCAGAGCAGGGCCAGCGGACCACGACCAGCCAAACCCAGCCTGCCGCCGTTTCTATGAATACAGGTTTCCCGGAGTAGAGTGTGCTCACCCGCCCACATGCTGCCCGGTGGCTTTCACGTTGCAGCGGCAGAGACCCTGCTGCCTACGAAGCTTACAGTCTTCACTGTATGACTATTTCCAGAAACATCTGCCACCCCGGGCCCGTATGTCAGGAATTCTTCTGTTCTGATGTCCTCAGCAATTCGTACTTGGCTGGAACTGAGCGATCGCGGTTTCCTTCATTCGGCAGCGACGACCTGAGGTTTGCGTGTGGCGTCACCGGGAGCTCCTCGCTGACGCCGGTTCTCAGGAATAGCAGCTCTTCTTATGCACATTTTACAAAGAGGAAACTGAGGCTCAGGAATTGTAAGTGACTCTCTAACGTCCGTACACTGAGTAGAGCTACGCGGTGAGCCCGTGGCTGCATGTCCTTGCGGGTATGAACATGTGTGCCTGTGCGTGCACATATGTGGAATGTGCATGTGTGTTCTTGCCTTCCATTTGAGAGGTGTAAGTGCCCCCTACAATCACTCTTTCTTCCTCAAAGATTATGGACCCGGCATCATTTTTACGAAAGTCCAGGCTCAGACGGCAGATTGGACGCTCCTGTCAGCTTCCAGCAGGACCAGGGCAATTCGCATTCTGTGTAAGTACAGATAATCCTTTTCTCGCCTACTAGGAATAAATTCAAACCAAAATGCTAAAAGGCTCAAAACACACTTTACAAATCTAAGAACAATTCTCGATCTCTGATTCATTGTTCTAAATGTTCGTGCAGAGTGCTGGCTGATAAGAGCGTACACAATGTTGGTTTCAGTTGTTGCTGGTTTCAAGGAAACACTCAGCAACCCGTCAGCAGAGGTTTGGAATAATGTTTTGAGAATCTCAGTGCCTGATCCACAGTCCCCAGGTTAGGGGTGAAGGGGTGCTGCTTGTTTGGATTCACGTGGCCCTTACTCTCTGCAGAGGTGAGTCTGGCCGCCTGGCCAGACACAAGCACGCTGGGAACATCCATCTCCTCCGTCGAGTTGTCAGCTCTGAGCTGCTGAGATTCTGCTGTTCAGGGTTCGAGCAGCGTCAGTTCCCAGACTGCTGGGAAAATGGAACCGCAGTCGCACTAACTGGGAGCTCTGAGTTCCCTGTGTGGTCCAGCATGGGCTAGGGTGGGGAGAGTTTCTCCGGGGAAAGGGTGAGGACTGCAGAGAGGCATAACCCTCAGACGGGGACACGGCTCTAAGGACAGAGGGTGCCGGCCACGGTGGTCCGTGTACACAGATGGTATCGGACGCCCATTTTATCTCCACCTCTGAAAACTCCCCTCTTCAGGGCCGGCTGAAGGGCTCCCGGGACGCCGTCCGCCGACTGCTGCAGCACACCGACAGAGCGTCGACGTCTGTGGCTTCGCTCGTTCACCATGGGACACCCGGGGCTGAGTTGTGACACCAAGGGAGTAGGAGAGAAGTCGTGGCTTTTCGTGAAACCTCTCTAACTGCCCTGGTGTTTTCACTTTTGAAACACTGAATGTTGCCTCGACCTCGGGTTACTTAGAAATAAAGTAACCTCACAAGCTTTTCGCCGAGCCCGAGCCCTTCCTTCTCTTCCCAGAAGCGAGGTGATGAGCAGCGTCTGTGCTGGGACGTGCGGTCGACCCTCCTCTGTGCGCCTCACAGAGACGCCCACCAGCCACGGCGAGAGCAAAGTCACAGGCTCGTGCCCGGGACTGGGAAACAGCCAATCAGGCCGTCGGTCCCCCGCCAGGATGGGCTGTCTACATTTGCAAGTTTGTCCAAACTCAGGGTCGTGATGGATGCGAGCAGAGTCCCCTCTCGGGGGCCGCGGCATCTTCCGGTGGAAATTCACAGACGGAGCCGTCACAGTGTCCTGGGCTGGAGGCCACGGTGGTGTTGACGCGTGTGCACCGGAGTTATCAGAAACAAGAGCAAGAGCTATGGCTCAGGAACAAGCTGACCAACATCACTTGGTACAGCTTCCACGAAAGTCTGATTCTATTTCTGCCAACCGTGAATTACCAGACAACGCGTTTGCAGGAGGAAGCGCAGGTCCCCCGCACAGCTGGTTTCCCAGCAGGTTACGCCGGCGTCCATGTCTTCCCTCTTTAGGCGTCTGCTATGGTGACCGTGCGTCACGCATCTGCAGAACACCGAGAGCACGGAAGGAGAGGGCCGTTTCTGAAGTGACTTAAAGCAGAGCACGCCAGATGCTCAGTAGGTCGGTTCGGGGGCCGTGCGCACCTGACCGGGAGGATGTGCTCAGCGAGGTCTGTCTGGAAAGAAAGCGAGTCAGTCCTAAAGGCGCATCGGGAGCTGCCCTGGAACCTGCTCAGGCCCTACTCAGCTCTGCTGGGATCTTTCCCCAAGGACCTGCCTCGCTAGGCATCGCTTGCGACAGTCCTTCGTCCGCCAGCCTGGAGCGCTGCCAGCCGGCCTGCTGTCCTCAGCCCCCGCCTCTCCCCACCCCCAAGCGCAGGCTTCTCAGTGCCCTCCTAGAGCATCCACCTCGGTTGACAAGGGCCCATCACCCACCAGGTGTCTGCCCCGCAGGGAGCTCGCAGGTGGGTGTCGATTCTGACGGAGACATTTCTGTCTGCAGGTCTCCGTGTATGAACCCACTGCAGGCAAACCAGGCAGCAAATACAGACTGAGTCTAATTAACTGAGTGATCAACCAACTAACTAATTAATCAGTTACAGTAATTGCATGTTCCTTGCCCCCTTTTCCCAGTCCGACATGCCTGTATTTCTTCCTCCTCTAAGACTCCCAACAACACCAACTAAGCTGATTACAAAACTGTTTTTAAACATAAATATACATTTTTAATAAAGTACACCTATCTCTGAAATCCTGATGTCGAAGTAAATGTCTGCAAGTGAAGCAGCTTCTCTGTAGAGTGACGTTTCCACTTAAGGAAACGTTTTGTGGTTGTTGCTGCTGCGCACCAGGGAGAGACAAGAGGGGCCCACAGCGTGAACGGTTTTCTTTCCAGTAGAGGAGCTCAGAGGGTGAGAAAGATATGAGCACGTTTTCCTAAGATTTCTTTAATGCAAATCTTCAGACCACATATTGAATTTATTTTTCACTATAGGGATATTGTGTATGCAAATTCATTTCACAACCTTTTGCACTAGTTTAAATAGTTTACATTTTATGTAATTCATATTTTTAAAAAGTAGATTCCAATTAGCTGATCGGAGCAAACGCATTTCAATTGGCCGATGTCTCTCTTGCAGTGAAATAGACCTAGAAGGCAGGGCCACCTGCCCCAGGCAGCCTGAGCTCATGGTTCTCTGAAGGGTTTTATCACCAAACCCACCAAGGGTCCAGCCTCGTCTGGCACTCGCCGTACAAAGAGCCAGCAACGGAGACAACAGGTGCCAAGGAAGAGAGAAATTTTAACACGAGCGACGTCCGTGGGGAGAGCGGGAGGATAGTGTCACGTCCATCTCCCGACAGACTCCAGGCGAAGCTTTCGTAGCCAGCTGTGGGGTGAGGTCACAGGGTCTCCAGGGGTCTGGGTCAAGGGTCAGCTATTGGCGATGGACGGTGAGTCCTGCGGGGAGGCTAGTCAGGTCATTGTTGGGCTTGACCGGTGAAGTCTGAGGGAATGAAAAATAACTCTGGGAGGGGTCATTTCGCAAGGCCGATGACAGTTTTAGGAGACGATGTCCATTTTTCCAAGATGTTTTGAGTCTTGGTGATATAGGTGACCTGTGTTTTGTCTTAATTTCTTCCTTCCTCTTCCGGATTGAAACACCTTAAGGAGAATAAACGCAAGAGACGTGCAAATCGGCTATTCCAGATTTATCTCAGCGAAGTGGTTCCTTCCGTTTGGTTGAGATTTAAAACTCCTCACCAGGAAATCGCTCTGTAACGGACCACACTTGCTGTTTGTGCATCTCTGGAATAATTCTTCCAGTGTCTGCGACCCAACGGGCAGGCTGGGGTCGTGACCCAGGAAACTCTCTGCCAGCTCCCTCGGCCCAGCCCGGTCCCCCCACCCCGGTGGCGACCAGCCCCCCTCACGCTCGGCTCAGCCCCCGCTTTCTGCAGCAGGACATCCAGGACACAGCGGGGTGGGGAGGTGCTGGAATTGTCTTTTACTAAAATATTGGTTTATACCTTATTTTCTTTGTTTTATTAATAAACAGGAAACTGGAGAAGCCAACCTGTGACTGCGCGTCCAGGGAGCTGATGCACGTGCCCAGCAGAGGTGGCAGAGATCACCCATCCGCGTCCACCTCCGCACCTGTCCGGCCTGCCCGGTGCCTGCAGGTGGCCGGCTCGGCTCCCCGCGGTCCGGCCTTCGCGGGGCCCGCGCCTCGCCAGAGCAAGCCCTTCTCCGCCCGCCTCAGACTTGCTGTGTTTCCCACTGAGGCGTCCGACGCACAGCGGGGCTTCTGCCCTCCCGCCCTTCACCTGAAAGTGAGCCCGTTCGCTGCTGTATCCCTGTTTCCCAGAGTACGTATTTGCTAATTCAAAACCTGAATGAACACCTGGTTCATTAGTACGTTGATACACGCGTCACAGAACACGTGGCCGACACTCGGGGCCACCGAGCAGGAACAGTGTGGTGCCAAGGAAGTTCTCTCTTGGATGCTCTTGCTAAGCCCACAGCTGAATACCCAGCAACTTAACAACGTGTATGTGCTGTGTTTATTCCACTTTAAATAATGCATAACATTACGGAACATGAAGAAGAAATAAATCTTAGGCTACCTCTGGAGGAGCAAGGGTCACTAATTCCTGTTTTATAGTGATCATTATCTCTGAAATGCTTCAGAATCACTGAAACAAACAAAAAGTGGTTTCCAAACATAAATCTGAGTATCCTGCCTTGTTCTGGTGTCGGTGACCCCGGGCGGGGTCGAACGCGCTCCCACACCTGCCCAGAGGAGCCACCGGCAGCGTCCATGCAGACAGTGGTGGGTATCTGGAGACACGTTTACACGTCCCGAAACCTTCCACACACGCGGGAGGTGAATTCTCTGGAGAATTGAGCATACGTTCTGAACGGGGCCCAAGAGCAACTCCTGGGATGATTCACCCCAGGGGAAATGCAGACCGATAATGAATGCAATGTGCTTTCAGGGGGCTGGAGACAAAGCCACCGCCAGAAATTCACGTCTGCGAAGTCTTTGGCAGAAATGATAGATAAACAGGAGATTGTTTTTTAAGCAAATAGTCTCAGAATTGTTTATTTCACTCTCTTTAAAGTGGAAGGATCATTTACTTCGTCAAAACACAATGGAACAATTTTCTTCTTTCCGCAATGAAGTAACAAAGGCGCATTATTCGCTGCGGCAGGAGCAGCCTGTCCCCCCGTTCCGCTCCTGAGCCGTTGGCACACGTGGCTACGACAGTCCCCGCGCTTCACGGCCGGGGTCAGCACAGCAGATGGCAGAACCTGCTAGAAGTTTCTCTTTCAGTATGATCCAGAAAGAAAAAGGGTTTCAGGGTTAGAGAAAAGGAACGGGGTCAAGGGATTCTACAATTAAGTCGTCACAGTGAGCGGGAGCCTGAGAGCCTTCGCCACCGGCAGAAACGGGCGCTTGCTCCACAAAGCGTCCGTGGGCTCCTCTCTGTGCCGACGCCTGCCGTCGGGATCCACTTTGCGTCTGCGGCTGCTCCTGGGGTCGTTTCCCCGTGATCAACAGCGCTTTATTCCACACCAAGGCCTCTGCTCAGTGTCCTGCACACTAGTGGGGCTCCCACGTTCCCACTGTCCAGGTTCTCAAGGTCCAGTTGGGCTCCGTCCCTCCCCTTCCGACCCGGTAGCCTCCAGACAGCCACCTGCAACGTCTCACTGTGGCTTCTCTCAAGGCCCAGTCTTGGGCGGTCGCTCCGTCCTCCACCCAGCTCAGGCCGAGGCAGAGAAGACAGTGCGCGTGGTCCAGGTGGGCCCAGGCCACAGTCTCAGAGATGCAGGTGCTGGAGTCAGTGCACCCACGGCTGGGCGTGGCTGAGACCTGGTCCTCCCTGAGCCAACCTGTGACCCTTGCCCCAGTTTAAGATGTGTTCACAGCAGAGCAGTTCTCAACTGAGGCCAAACGGGAGACTCGGATGAAGGAGTGGGCCACCCCAGGAACGTGGGGCAGAAAGCTTTCACCGAGCACTGTAGAAGACGAAATATCCTCCTGTTTACTCATGTAACAAGCGTCACTGAGCACGATACCACATGCTGGAATGAATTTGCGGGCAGGTACACGTATGATCTCCGCCTTCACGGGGTTTCCGCGGGGAGGGGCGGGAGCAGGAGAGCCGTCAGCCAAGCAACGTCATCCGTCCTCGGGGACACAGGACCCCGGGGCTGGGCCCAGCCGAGGAGGTCAGAGAAACAGCACAGGAAGAAACGATGTCTGGGTTAAGACGCGAAGGGTGAGAAGTGGCTGAGGGAGGGAAGGGGGCTCCGTGCGGGGTTTGGGGACCCTCAGTGCTCTGGGGAAGGCAGTGCCTTCTGCAGCTCCCGCGCTCATTGTGCAAAGTGTCGGGAAATGGTGGGTCCCCCAAACTCAGCTGCTGAAACCCACATCCCAGGTGACGATACGGGGAGGTGGCCTTTGGGAGTGATTGGGTCGAGGGTGGAGCCCTCGCCAGTGGGCTCAGCTCCCTGATCACAGACACCCGGAGAGCGCCCAGCCCCGCTCCTGCCACGGAGGGAGGACGGGACAGCGGGCGTCTGCCGCCCAGAGGAGCCTCCGTGGGACTCCCACCGTGTGGCGCTCAGACGTCCTCCGGACTGCAGAATGAACGTCGGGTTCGCAGGCAGCCGCGCCTGTTGCATTTTAACTGCCGGAAGGACTTAGACACTAGGCACAGCCGCGAGGTCAGTGTGTCAGTCGGGCTCTTCCTCTCGTCTGCTCCCACGGCCGCCGACGGCATGTGCCTGCCCACCGGTCACTTACACGGGAGCGCCGGGTTATTCCAACACAGCTGTGGAGTCACCTGTTTTCCTTTAATTTTGTCCATTTTTGATTTATATATTCTGAGACTATATTTTTAGGTGCACTAATATTTTATTAGATTAAAATCTAAGTTTTACTTAGATTAAGAATTAGTATATCTTCCACGGATGGCTTTTATTTTCATTATGAAAACTGCTTCCTTATCTAGTAAAGCTAGGAATTTCCTGTCTTTGGTGAGACATTTCCTCTGACCTCTCTGTACGGAGCATATAGTTAAGTGTTCTTATTTTTAATCTAATCCAACAATATTTTTGCTTCATCAACACATTAAGTTTATCCATATATTGACATTACAATATGTTTGGTTATGTGTTTACTGTTTTTTATTTCATTTCTAATGTGCCCCGTCTGTTATCAACTAATTTTTCTTATTCCTTTAATTATTTTTGCATGAATCAAGTGCTTTAATTTTAATTATTATTTTTTTTTTATTCTTAGTGAACACTTGAAAGGTTAATGCATGCATTCTTCATTTATTTCTGGATATTACAGATTATTACTTTTACCAGACAACGTAGCAGCTTAGATAGCTGTAGTGTGATTTTTCTCTCTGCTGTTTGTGCTAGTTTAGAAGGCAGCCGTCTGACCACTGTACCCCCAACACCTTTTAATGGGGGAGAAGGCGGCAATTACAAGAACAGGTGCAAAGAGTTAAAACGAGATTGTACACCAGTCAAAGGTAAGGGCTGCATCAATAGAGAAGAAACCAAGCAAGGCAGAGGAGCCGGGGGTGGGGCAGGGCCGGTGACCGCCAGGAAGAGCTGGGCTGCTGGGAGGGACACGTGGGAGAGCGAGGACACTGGCCGTGCGCTCGTGGAAGAAAGGCGGGTTGCAGGAAGGGGGAACAGAGCCTCTGCGAGTGCGTCCGAGGAATCCGGGGAGGCCAGGGCCTGCGGCGTGCTGAGGCGGGGATGGGAAACCAGTGCAGGGCGTGGAGGGCGCAGTAGCGTGGGGATCGCGTCGGCCTGACGCGTGCGTTCTCTGGAGGCTTCGTACCAACAAGGGAAGAAAGAGACAAAGCGGTGTGCAACACTCAAAGTTGGCTTTTTTGTACAATTTATTTCTCTGTTCTGCGTAATTGGGCACGTGGGCAAACGTTGCCATGTCCCGTGAGCACACAAGGAGCTTGTCCACACACGGTCCAGGCTCTAAGTCGCTGTCCCGTGGCGTCTGCTGGTACCTGCGTGTTCTCACCACCCGGGAACAAGGAGGGCAGGTCCGGCCCCTGCAGCAAAGAGTTCCACGGGTACCGGGCACAAGCGTCTTGTGTCCTCACCGACCGCACAGAGGTGATTAACAGAAGGTGACATTAGCAGCTGGCACCATGGAGCCTCCCTGCCTTGGAACGCTTCCCCGTGGGTCCCGTTTAGCGTTTGCACCAAAACAGCAAGGCCGCCGGTCAGTCCCATGGGACCACCAAGGACGTGCAGCCTCAGGGGGGCCCTGGAGTCAGCAGGGAAGACTGGGCAACCGCCTGCCGACAGCAGCGTGGACACAGCCAGCTGCCGTGTGGGCCGAGACAGGTGGGCAGGGGAGGGGCTGCCTGTCCCTGAGGTTTCCCGGGGCGCCTCCCCGCCCAGACGGCCTCTCCCTGCGCCCTGTTCGCTGACCCAGTGCCCGCGTGAGCCAGGCCAGAGCCAGAGCCTCCCGGCCCTTGCCGCAGAGAGGAGTCGGAGCCGGAGCCGGGACAGAGAAGGCGGCACCAAGGCCACGGGCGGAGTCCTGAGCCAGCAAGGGGAAGGGGCAGGACAGGACGGTGTCCCAGGTCCACAGGCCTCGCCCCGTCACCCCCCTCGCCCCTTGAGCTCCTCCCCGGGAAAGGCCTGGAATGTTAATCCCTGTCTGAGGGCCTGGGGGGAAGGCCTCTGTTGCCCACAGAACGTGCCAGTGTGCGGCGTTTTCCATCCAGTGTCTCCTTTGATTTCATTTCTATTTTGTTAAGAAGAAAATCAAAATCTCACGCACCAAGTTCTCATACTGTAATTCCTGGAAATCACTCTGAGTCAAATACTTTTGTCTGTTTTTTAAGAAAAAAAATGCAGCGATTTCCTGCAGCTCCGGGAGCGTCTCCAGCAGACGGGGTTTCAGCCTCCTCCTGCCAGGACTGCTGAGGACGTGGCAGCCGCGGGAGCCACGCGGGCGCAGAGAGAGGCGCCACGGAGGGCGCGATGCCAGTGGGCGCCCTGGCCCCCAGCACGGGCGGGGGGCAGAGGAGGGGAGGGTCCAGCCACGACCTGCAGGACACACAGGGGCTTGCAGCGTCCCAAGCCCGGTGTCAACCTCAGCAACTCTCCTGCTGACAGCTGGGGATTTTCTTTGTGGCAGCTGCTGAGGGTGCCAATGACTCAGCAGGGTCATGGTTTCAGGGACATATTTAGGAATTTCAGTCCTCAGCCACAGATGGGGTTGGGAACCCTTCACTCCCGGGGGCTCGCAGAGCCTGCGGCTGCACCTGGAGGGCCACAGAGCTGCTGCTCTTCCAGCTCACCTGGGCCAGCGGCTCCTTGAAACTGTTAATAGCGTCGGACACACCCCTGAGGGGTGGTGGGTGGAGTCTGAAAGCTGTGGGATGGGAGCTTCCTCCCCCAGGAACGGGCCCTCCCACCAGCCGCAGGTGAGACAGGCCCCCGTGGGCTTCAGGGGAGACGTCAACCACGTTCTACCAGCGCTCTAGAAACGAGAGCTGAATCACGCTGCTGAAGTCTGGGTGTTGTTTAGAAATTAGCATTAATTATTTTCACAAAAAGTAATTCCAGTAGTGCTGATTGGTTTTACAGACATCCACGAAAGCTCCTCGATCGTAATGTAACTAAAACGTGAGGCGCTGGACACAAGCATGGCCTCGTCCTGCAGCATTTTTTCCATCTCTGTTCCTTGCAAGGAAGACGTCTTTCTTCTTTGCAAGGCGACCTTCATTAGATCGCGGCAGGAGCAGACTGCTTTCCAAAGCACTGTTCCACAGGAGAACGGGTCTGAGCCACGCTCTAGGGACAGTGTTCCGTGAGAAATGCATGGGTGCTTGGACACATCTCGGCACGTCACTCCGTAAAGTGATGGGTAAGAAATCGCGGCATGTGACACACACTCAAAGCCTGTAACAGGCAAACACTGCCCCTCCCTTGGAAACAGGCCTTTCGGCAGGGCCGGAACCCTCCGGCAGAAACAGGCAGCCGTGAGGACGGTCTGACCCAAGCCCCGCAGCCTTGCGCCGGGAGTGCGGGGAGAGCGGAGACAGGAGGGCTTTGCCCTGCAGAGAGTTGAGAGGAGGCGATCCCCAGCCGTCTTGCCTCCCGTGGACTGAAATTTGGACGTGCAGCTGCTGAGCGGCTTAGAGCCTTAGACCAGCGAGGACCACGCCCTGCCTGGGGCCTGGACGACCCTCGCAGCACAGCAGCCTTTCTGCAGACAAGGACATGCGACAGAACCCACCGCCTGCTCTTCCTGGGAACCCGCGTTGCTGGAACTTCTGCCGCACCGGCCGAGCCCGCAGCCCGGCAACGTTCTAGGCCCCGCGGCAACAAGAGCCCCTCCCTGCAGCTCGCTGATCACCACCGCAGGTGACGAGGCAGGTGGGAATTTGTCCCTCCAAAGCTCACGCTGAAACTCCATCCCAACGTGGCGGTGTTCAGCGGTGGGGCCTTTGAGAGGTGACTGGTCACGAGGGCTGTGTCCTCGCCAGTGGGTTAATCCACCAGCTCATGGGTTAGTGGACCAGTGGATTATCTCGGGAGGGGAAGCGGTGGTGTTGCAGGAGGAGGAGAGAGACCCGAGCTGGCCGTTAGCGCACTCAGCCCCCGCCACGCGATGCCCTGGCCACCCCAGACTCTGCAGAGTCCCCGCCAGCAAGAAGGCCCGGCCAGATGTGGTCCCTCAGCCTGGGTCCCTCAGCCTCCGTGACTGTGAGATTCGTGTCTCTTCTCCTTGTAAGTTACCCAGTTTCGAGCATTCCATTATAAGCCAAAGAAAACGGGCTAATACAAGGCACCTCTCTGTTCCAGATCTTACACTTGCGAGAGGAAAGCCACGTTTTCTGAAGTCACAGGGAAGGAAGGGGAAAATCAGGGACACGACCCGGCCCTGCTTCGGGTGTCAGCTGGGCGCGTGGCACCTGCAGCTGCCTCCGCGAGGCGCGGGGCTGGGTTCTTCTGCGCCCCGGTAGCAGGAAAGCGCTGAGAGGCTCCCACCGCTAAGATGGGCAGCGCCACGTGCAGAGCCAGAGTTACGGTTGTCCGGCTGCTGGGTGGCACTCTGAGGACTTCCCTTCGTCAAAGCCCAGGCCGTCCGGGCAGCATGGCCCGAATCGCAGTTGGGAGCGAGTAGACCGAACGCGCCCCAGACCGAACAGGGTCCTGGTCAGCCACTTGCAGGTCCGTGTCAGTGCATGGTGCTGCCAGGCAACAGGCCACAGGCCGGCAGCCCGAACAAGGGCCATTTGCCTCCTCTCAGTGCCGGAGGCTGGAAGGCCAAGGTCGGGGCGCAGGGCTGCTCCTGGTGGGGGCTCCCCGCCTGGAGTGCAGACGCCACCTCCCTGCTGTCCCCAAGCGCTATTTCCTCTGCGCCATTTCCTCTGCGCCGGGCGCCTCACGCTCCTCTCACTGAGCCGCCCCCCCCCCACCGGGGTGCGTGGACTGGGGTGGACGTGGGTGTCGTCCGTGGGCAAAGGTCAGGACTCCCCTGGGAGGAGGTGGCTGTTTCTGTCGTTGCTCCGGCACCGGCATTGTCAGGCCTGGTGGCACCCAGGGCAGCGGCACCCGGGCTCCTACCCGGGAGTGGCTGGCTTCGCGGCAGGCGCCCCCTGCGTGCTTTCACAGGGAACGGGAAATGCTAAACGGCCAACACTCGAGTCAGCAGGCCGCTCGCCTGAGGGCGCGAGCAGAACGGCAAGATGTTTCCAGGAAAGACAGCTGGACGGACTTTACTCGTCTTTAACTTGCCTTCGTGGATCCTTGGCACTTCCGCCTGGGCTGTCGGAGCCACAAAGAAACGCGGACGCGCAGAGTGACTGAGAGGCTTGGGCGGAGACGCTCTCGCGCATGGCGGCTGCCGGCTGGGGCTGTGGGGCGAGGCCACCCAGGCATGAGACCCGGCCGAGCCCGCCTGGCGAGACCTGCGTCGTCCGCGAGCTGTGCCGCCGCCTGCTCGCGGACAGGTACGAAGCGTCTGCTGTGTGCCAGGAGCTGCGCCACGCGCTCGATCTCCCCGTGACGCCGGCATCCGTGAGCCTGCGTGCAGCTGCCGGCCACAGGATCCGCCCCGGAAAGGAGAGACAGGGATCGGCCTTCTTAACACGGTGTGTCGCTGAAATCACGTAGGGTCTCAGCTTACATTCTAATTTACTTAAAAAATAGCAAAATCGACTTTCTGCTTACGAAGCCCCCCTATTAATAAAAATGAGTAACGTTCGTGTTTTGGAAATAAGCGTTCCGAATCATTATTTTACTCTTCATTGTTAATACTGCACAGAGGGGTGGTTTCCAAAGCCCCTCGCCCGCCATCAGCACACACGTGTAGGCTGGCAGGAGTCCGACTTGGTGGTTTCAGAATCAGAAGTGACTCTCCCCACGTTCCATGCGTCGCGCGTCAGCCAACACTGACCACCGCTCAGCCCATGTTTCTCCGGGACACTGTGGTGGCCGGGCCGGTGCAGGTCCCCGACCGTGGGCGTCTCCCGCTTTTCCTGGTGCCACACGTACAGGTCAGCCAAGACCAGGGGCATTAAACACCGCTTTCTTCGTTTCTGACTCACTTTCCTACCAAAGCCCCGGCCGCTGGCAGGTTCTGCTGGGTCTGGGGATTCGCGGTTTCTCAGCATAACGAGAGACAGGCTGACGCGACGCCGGCGGAACATTCCTGGCAGCGGGACCGTGCCCAGAGTTCACGGAAGATAAACCGTGTCTGCACCGCGCCAGGTCTGCCTGCGTATTTCCAGAGTTAGGCAGAATTTGGTGGTTGAACAGTCAGAGCGTAGCCTTGTACTTGCGTCTTCAGATGTAAAACTTCTTAAAATAAAACCCTGATTGTGTATATTCCTCGTGCTTTATTTTTCCATCCTAGATTTAAGAACTTGAAAGGTCAGTGTGCTGCGTGCCGTGCACTGTGGGCTGAGTCCCACCTGCCCACGTCCCCGCTCTGAGCCCGCCTGAGTAGGTCAGGACGGCCGCCGCACTTCCCTCTGGAGGTGTCCACGGGGTGGCTTGTGCAAGGCCTCACTGCGCTCGTGACCAACCGGCCCTGCAGCTGTCCCAGGGGTCGCCTGCCTCTGTCTCTGCAAGGAGGTGCCCTCCGGGGACGGGCACTCGAGGCCCGCAGCCGGCAGCAGCGCCGTCCAACACACGAAGCCGCCACAGCCAGCGGGAGACAGCAACTGACACACAAATACGTTTCATCTGCTCAGGGTCCGTTTCCTGAGAAAAACAAAAGCTACATGAGGAAACAAAAGCAAAGGCTTTGATAATGTCCCTTTGCCGTAGGAGCCCAGTCTGGTTTAGAAGTCTCGTCCGTGTCCAGACCTGGACCGGGACCCGTCTCCGTCTGGGTCAGGAGAGGACGCAGGGAGGAGGTGGAGGACGGGCAGCCCGGGACCGGCCAGCACCCCCCGTGGAACACGGGTGACCCCCTCCCTCGCGGCACGTTCCCTCCCAGACAGCCTGGGCGGTGGCCGGGCTGGCGTCTTGAGGACAACACAGGCTCACCCGTCCTGTTGTCCACTACACGGGCCAGGCGAGGGCGCGGATCTGCCAGAGCGGCGGAAGGCACACCTGTGCCATGCGGTAATCCCGATGCCTGGGCCCAGAAGCAGCAGGAAATTAAAACTGTATTTCGGTGACCCCAGCCTGCCCTGGGGTCAGGACATGCCCAGGACCAGCACAAGGCCGTGATGCCCTGGCAGGGTCACCCCGACTTCCCTGTCCACTCCCTTCTGGAACAAGGTTGTCCCATCCGAAGGATCATTCCAGGGACAGGACGGAGAGCAGGAGGGGAGGAGGCGGCCACAGCGGGGGCATCCCGACGCCCCAGTGCGCCCCCATCAGCTGACAGCAGGACACCGGCCGGGCATCCGTGGGAAGCTGAGCCACATGTGGCCAGTGGTCTGCAGAGCGCTGTGCTGAGACACCCAGGTTAGACCCTGATACACGTGTCTTCTCGGCGGGTCTCTGCCGTGGCTCACAGCCTGCCTGGGACAGTCCCGGTGGCCACGTCCGGTCTCTGCGCAGGTGCCGGAGTCGGGCCGCAGTGACGCTCTCAGGGTCT
Organism: Indri indri; assembly: GCA_004363605.1. Taxonomy (NCBI): domain Eukaryota; kingdom Metazoa; phylum Chordata; class Mammalia; order Primates; family Indriidae; genus Indri; species Indri indri. Next base: position 58,442 of record RJWJ010005266.1, read on the forward strand.
CCTCTCCTGCAGCACGTTCTTTAAAATAACGCTGCCCCTGCGGCGCCCTCTTGCTTCACGGCCGCCGTGGGTCCCCAGAGTGGCTGCTGCGGGGCGTCCGCGGACAGGCCTGCTCCGCGGGAAACGTCTCACGCAAAGGTTAAGCTGCGCAGATTCTGTGCCCCATTGTGCAGAGTCCCGGAGCCAAACCCACATCGTCTGCAGAGTCACAGCCGCAGCGAGGGGACGTAACAGCAGGACCGGACTGCTGCGTCCTCCTCAGCGCCTCCCACTCCCCTCGCGGCGTGGACTTGCTGCCTGTCCACACCCGCTGGCGGGTGCAGCATCTGACGGCAGTTCCAGGGTGAGAAGCCATCTCCAGGGCCCCGTGCTGCACACGCCGCGGGGTTTACCAGCAGACAGAGACGCTCCACCTCCCTTCACACGCAAGGTCGGCGCCGAGTGACAGGAAAGTCGGGCAGGAAAGTGTCGGATGGCAGAGGGAGGGGGCCCGAGGGCCGTGTTTCGTCTGTGTGAACAGCAGCAGGGTGGGGCGGGCAGGAGAGAACAGACACACGCTCTGGATCTGGGCTCCAGCTCCAGGACGGGTCACAGAGCCCAAAGAGTCCTCTCACGGTTGGGTTTTCCATCCCAGCTACCCACCTGGGCTCAGACCAGGGCTGGCGAAACACGCTCCGTCTGCACAGTCGGGAGGCCAGGCCTGGGGCAGGACACAGAGACAGTGATGACCAGATAGTAACCGACCCCACAGGCCACCGCGCAGGTCTCGTGCGCAGGACAGCGGAGTGTCAGGAACACTTCCCGAGAGCTGCCACGTCAACTGTGCATGTGGGACCCTCACCTTCTTGTAGAAAGACAGGTGCTCTGGCACCATCACCAGCCAGCGCCCCCCAATGGCGGAACTGGAGCTTCGGGGGGACTCACTTGCCCAAGGTCACACTTGAACCAGGGCAGGGGCCGACGCCAGGCCTGACCGACAGACACCCCCAACACCCCCAGAGCTGCAGGGTGAGTCCCTGGGACCCTCACGCTGTGTCTTGCGCCTGGTCCCAGCCGGCACATAGCCCTGCGGTGCAGTGCCAAGGAACCCTGGCACCTCCCGGGCCAGGACCCGGCACGTCAGGCTCAACCCGGAGTGACCGCTGCCCTGGCGTCTGCGGGGCGCCGGCCCGCTGCCTTCCTCTTTCCTTCCGATTGAGGGGTGATGGCTTCATTTTTACGAGTTTCCAGCCACAGGGCCAGAGTTTCCCCGTCTGACCCACACGCTGGGAAGCTGCTCCTGGCAGACCCCCCGGACGCCCCAGGAACGTCCCCACCTTCCCCGGCAACGGTGTCTGCAGACCCCAGCCTCAGCGGCCGCGCCGTCCCCCCTGGGCAGCCCTGGGCCCCCGCGGCCCGGGCACACCCTCAGAATGCTCTCGCTACCTCCACAAGCATCTGGACAGGCTAGAAATCATAAATGATGACACGTTGCCACAGGAAATAGGAAATTGAAAGTTTAAGCAGAAAGTGGGTCCAAGGCAGCAGCCCAAATCCAGGCCGGGTGCCCACCGCGAGACTGCCGCGTGGCAGCCATGGCCGCCGGAAGGCGCCGGGGAGGCGCCGCGAGCCCACGGCCCTGGTGACCCCTTGGCAGGAGGAACCTCTGCTTATCAGAATATTTGAAAACCCATCTATTAAAAGGAATGTTTAAATGAATTATAAGAGTCTGAGAAGGGAAATGGAATTGAGATACCTAATTTATTTCAAAACTATTACTAGCCAGGCAAAAAATCAGATGGCCCCGGCCACCAAGGGTGTGTAAGAGAAACTGGCCAAGTGTGGCTGGAATATGCCAGAACATTGCCATAATCTGGCCTTCAGGAGTTAAAGGGTAAGAAAGAAGGCTGGAGAAACAGGCAGAGAGGAGGGGGCCCCTCCTCACCAGGACGTCCCACCTGAGCCGAGTGGCCGCACGGACCCGTCTCCCGTTTCCACCGGGTGCTCCCAGGCTCGTTCCCAGAGACGGAGAACTGGCGACACGCTGGCGCCTCCCGGTCCCTGAGCCGCAGATCCAGGACGGGACACTGGCTCAGACCCCACCCCGACCCCACCCCAACCCCAACCCCACCCCGACCCCACCCTAACCCTAACCCCAACCCCGACCCCACCCTAACCCTTACCCCAGCCCCAGCCCCAGGGCACAGCAGGGGCCGGAGGCATCCTCAGAGAGTCCACCAAACGCCACTTAATGTAGCTTTCTCTTTCCCTTGAGAAAAATTAAATGTTCAATAATTTTATTTTTAGATTGAAAAGCTGCCTCTTCAAACTTTGTTGAAAATGCAGCGTATTCCAACATGCTTCGGTCCACGCCAGGGCTGGATAAGGGATGAGCAAAGGGAAGGGGTGTGTAAACCTGGCGGGAGAGCAGAGGAGGGGGCAGGGAAGGCGGGGGGGGGGACCCCACAGCCTGGGGCGGCGCCCTCCCCCCCCCCGCAGACGCGCCCTCCCCGCGGCACGCAGAGCGGCGCACCAGGGCAGTGCGACCTCCGAGCAGCGACACTCCAGGGGCGAGAAGAAGCCGCGTCCGCCGAGCGCCCCGGTGCCGGGGGCAGGCACGGTGCTGAGTGGCCCCCACGCCCGCTCGGGGAGCCCCTCCGGGAGCGAGAGGACAGTAACGAGGCCCCCGCCCCCGCCCCCAGCGCGGGCAGACGGGGCGGCCGCAGAGGCCCCGCGCTCCGTGCTCGAGGGGCGATGGGTCCGCGAACGCGGTGGACACGTGCTCCCCGCCGAGGCCACCGCAGGCCACGTCCCGGCCTCCTTCTAATTTGCGTCCCTCCCGCCGGGGCCTCCTCCCGGGCCTCCCCTCCACCCGGGCCTCCCTCCGTCCTCGCGCGGCTGGTCTCACACGCAGCGCTCGCTCGCCCAGCCTCCCCTCCCGGCCTCCTCACCGCTTTTTATTGTCTCCACCAAATCCCTGCATCCCGGGATTTCTCCTGTTAGTTCCCGCGTCCGTCCGCCGCAGCTTCTCCCCTCCGCGAGAGCGGGACCCGGCGTTGCCTCTGCGCCTGCGGAGCCACGGACGTGCGCGGCCCAGGGAGGCCCCGGAGAGGCGCGGCCGGGCGTCGGCGTCGGCGCCGGGCGTGACCCACGGACCCCGTGGCGGGGCCCGGGCAGCCCGCCACGTCTGAGGACCGCACCCTGCCGTCTCCGACCCGGTGCAGCCGCCCCGAGAGCTGCGCCGCGAGGCCACGCGTGAGCCCAGCCGCCGGGAGCGGGTCGCCCGGAGCCACCTGAGCCGGGCCGGACGGGGATGGGGAGGCGACCGTGCGCGAGGTTTATACCGCACAGCGCTTTGCCCCGACAAGGTTTCCAGTTCCGTGTCCTTGCTCTGAGGACCGGGGAGGGCGAAATGTCTGTTTCTGTGCTCACTTAGCAGACGCCGGCACCGAAACGGACTTGCAGAGCGTCGTCCCGGCAGCGGCTGTGAGCCGGACACCTCGCAGGCGCCCTCCACGCGCAAGGGCGGCGCGGGCACGTCCCCGGCAGCGAGGGCGACCTGGGGCTCGGGCGCAGGGAGAGGGAGGTGGGACGCTCCTCCTGAGCAGCGCCCAGCATGAGGGGCCGACAGGTGTCCGCACCGAGGCCGTGGCCGGCAGCCTGAGACAGAGGTGGCGGGAGAGACGGGGTCTGGAAGTTCGCGTCCGTGGACAGCGGGCGACGCTCTCTGTGTGGATGTCGTTGTCAGTAACCGAGGACGAGAGTTCAGGAGCAGGAAGTCGGCACTGAACAGCCGCACACTGAGGACAGGAACCAGGACAGGTGCCAGGCCAGGCGACCGTTCAGGGAGCCAGAGTCACCACAGTGCCACCCCGGCGGGTGACTCAGGAGGAGAAGGCTTGAGAAAGGCTACCGCGTTAGATCTCTGAGAGGTCATGATGTTGTTAGACGATACTTCTCAAATTTTAGTATATATCTGTCAATGAAAAAATAAAATTTGTAAAATAATTTAAAGAGGTTTATTCCGAACCCAGCGTGTGTGACCGACCGCAGGGCGCGCAGCTCGAGGTGTCCTGAGAATCCCGGCGGCAGCCTGGCTACAGTTCAGTTTCACACATCCACGGAGACAGGACCACACGCAAAGTCTTGAGTCAGCACGTGGAAGGCGGACACTGGTTTGGCCCCAAAAGGCAGGACACATGGAAGCAGGGACGGCGGGTTCTAGGTGGGCTCAAGGTCCCCTGGTTTGCAGTTGGTTAAGGAGACGAACCTTGGACCTCCCTGGGCGTGGGCGGTTCTGAGCTGAGATAAGGACGTCTGTTGATCAGAGACCAGCCGGAGTGACTCGTGGCCTGCAGGTGTGGCCTGACCATGGCCTTTGTGGCCTCAGGCCTATAGACGACTCTGTATCTTGTGAGAAAAGTAACCCCAAAAGGGAGGGGTGTGAGAGGTCTTTCTGACCTCCCTCCTCCTCAAGGCAGCTTTAAGGCTTTTCTGGGGTCCCCTTGGCCAAGAGGGGGTGCATTCACCCAGCCGGGGTGGGGATTCTACCTTCGTTATTGTGTACAAGTTGGGGAAGATCCTGACCGCGGATTCGGACCTTGGATGCACCTGTTTCCTCCCTTCCCGCCAGCCACCCCATAGGGCTGGGGCAGCGCGTGGATCCCCCGAGGAGCAAAGGTGTGGAGACCAGATTTCGTAGGAACACGAGTGGACGTCGGTTCACATGCAGAGGTAAGGCGTGGCAGGTGGCGGGGTCATGGGGACACGACACGCAGCCCGTCTGCTAGGCGCTCGAGAGCGAGGGTCGGGAGAACGAAAGGTGAGGCACCGTGAGGTCCAAGGTCTTATTTTTAACCGACGGTCTTGCTCTGTGATGATTTTGATGGGAGAGTCCCGGAGCGAGAGCCGTTCGGAACGGGGGCTCATTGACGTCAGCCGTGTGGCCAGATAGCGGATTGAGGCATCCTGAGCAGGGCTGGTGCCGAGAGCTCCAGTCCGAGGGGGAGCTCCCAGGCCGACAGAAAGCCCCAGGACACGTCCTCCCGCTGGGGGGTCGACCCGGGCTAAGCCACACACACGGCCTCACCCGCCTCCCGCCTTACGGGAGGGCAGGGAAAAGTGGAAAGAGAAGTTGGTTTTATGTTGCAAAATGAGTTAAGAATAGGCAAATCCCCAGCAATTTTGTCTGGCCAAATTATACTTTTAGGCTCATGCCTACACTTTATAATTTTAAAAGCTCAAATTATTTTATAATATCCTGAAAATACATCATCCTGACATTTGTTTTCCAGACCACATCTGTGACCTTTCATAATATTTAAAAAACACACTTTCTCCCTTTGGATAAAGAAAGAAATATTCAGTTAAGACTAATCACTGAATTATTTTTATACACCTTCTTTAAAAACACTTGTTATTGGTGTACGGATTTAATTGTTGCTCGGCCATTAGAGGTCTCCCGTGCAGTCATCTCACCGGGAGCTGCAAACCTTGGAGGGGGGCGAACTTACGCCTCGTTGCGGACGAGGAGCCCGGCTGCGGGGAAGGCCACACATCGCTGAGGACGGTTTGCAGGGTGAGCGGCTGCGTCCACCCCCAAACCCAAATCTCCCAACCCTAAGCCCCAAGCTTCTGCCCTGAAGACAGACGGGCTCTTTCCAAATACCTCTGTATCTCGGGAGTTTCTGAAAATAAAGGTGCAGCCTGTGGAAGGTTCAGGGACCAGCCCCGTGCCGGGGTCTCTGGTTCCTGCCCGCGGCCACGTGGCAGGTCCGTGGGAGCCGGCCCAGCCCCTTCTCACGCCGCAGCCCGGGGCGCAGGCGACAGGGACGTCCCTGTCTGTCTCCAGGTCTCCTCATCGCTCTGTTTTTCTCAGAACTTTGCATTTTATTAATCATGGATGATAAAAATAGGTTATTTGCTTTCTTTTTAAGGGAATCACCTGTATTTTTGGTCTTCGGAGCTGGCCTAGGGCAGTGGGAGGGTCACCAGCCCCGGAGAGTTCCTGAAGTCGAATCCGGGCCCTACGAGTCACTAGCGTGGGACCCTCAGCACGCTCATCACCCACTTGGTGACTCAGTTTACCCATCTGTGAACCTGACGTGATAGTCACGCCGGGCAGTTTGAGTAACGTAAACCCTGCAGAGCCCTGGGGTGCGGCCGAATGCCCAGTGACGCCCCACTGCCGGGAGCCACAGGAGCGCCGTGCTCCAAATTCCGACCCATGCTGCATCCTGTTGCTTCGGACGTGCCGTGCGAAGGGATTTAATGATGCGGGGCTGAGTTCTCCTTCTCTGTCCCTCGGCTGAGTCTGCGAAGTCGGTTTCCCAAGCTCGCTGCCCTGTCCCTACCTCTCTGCTCAGTGACAAGCACGCCTGTCCCTGCCTTGCACATGCCCACCCCACGCAGGTCCCCCCAGTTCTACGCACGCCCTCCCCACCCTGCGCACGCCCCCCCGCCCACCACCACTCCGGTTCCCGCTCTTCCCCCTGGGGGTCCCGGGGCCTCGCTACCCACACCCTCCCCCCACCGAGGCCCCAGAGAAGAGGAGCAGCAGCAACAGGGACGAGGACACTCGGCAACGGCGTCAGAGTGAAGACCACGACGTCGGAAATGGATCTGAAGCAGTGGGTTGAGCCTGCAGAGCACGGGCTGGCCCCGCGTCCCAGAGACAAAAAGGCAGACACCCGTCCACGCCAAGCCCTGTTCTGATGAAGTCCCTGGGTTTCCAGCAGAAGGAAAGAACTTTCCAGGCATGCAGGTGCTTTAGGAGATGACAGTGACCAGCCTGTCCTCAGACTGGGTCCAGCGAGGAAGCGAGCGTGCGTCTGGGCTCACGCTGACCACGTGTTTGCCCGGAACGAGGGCAGCGGCCGGGAGGCACCTCACGTGGGCCGCAATCTGGACGTCGCCCTTTGGAAACGTTCTCACTGGTGAGATCCCGCCGGGAACGCAAGGAATGTGCACAAAGAGGTGAGAACAGGAATTTATGTCAAAATAAACTGAATTGTGAAAGATAATTGAATAGAGTTAAACAAAACCAAGGTGAAATTGCCGGGTGAGGAACTCTGTAAGTCCGAACCCACACGGAGCCCGAGCGAGGGAGGAGAGGTCGGGGGGTTGAAGACGCTCGTTTCCTCCCCACACAAAATCCGAGCCCAGAAAGGAGTGACGAGAGCTCAGCCTGAAACACACAGTTTTTTAAAAGCTCCATATTCTTAAGGTTTTTGTAACATTCGGATGAACTTCAGAACTGTATCTTAGGAGCTATTATTTCTTTGGTAATTAAAAATTTGCCTGGACTTTGAAAATTCTCCTTCATTTATACTTTAGTTCCCCTTTATGTGTTAAATTCATCTAAAATTAAATTCTGTGCTGTTATTATACTGTGGCATTTATAGTGTAATCACACTGTTAAAGTGTGTTCATCTTTCTTTTCTCCTTTCCAAATGCCCAGGTCTGTGACCACGTCGTCGAACGTGGCGTCATGATTTCTGGGGATAAAATTGGGGTAGTGTAGTTTTCTGTCGTCTTCATGCTTTTCTTTGAGTTTTATCACAAATAGCAAATAAAGCTTTCAGTCTGGAATTTAGATACGGAAACCTTAAAACTGAATGTTAAAATGAAGTCATCAGGACGCGGGACATGGAGGGGACGGCGACTGGGAGGAGGTGTGGGAAGAGGAACGTCGCAGGGAGACGGGCGCAGACCTGGAGGTGCTGAGTCAGCGTCGCTGAGCTGCGCCCCTCAGCGGAGCCGGCAGGGCCCACAGGAGAAAGCACAGGCCCGACCTCCACTCCCGGGGCGGGTTTCTGAGCCGCAGAGGCTGGAGGAGCTCACAGCGCCCTGCGGGGGCCACGGCCTGAGCGGGAGGTGTCACTGTGGAGCAGGAGAGAGCCCAGGTGACGGTGGCTTGGGATGGGGGACTCCCTGAGCGGGGTCGCTCGCTCTGATGAAGGCGTGTTCTCCCCCACCTGGGCAGCAGTGGGGGTGACCCTCTGGAAGGAGTGACCTTGGGGATTCATTCAGGAAGTCGCAGGGAAGACGCGTGGCAGGTGGAGGGTCAGATGGAGGTGGCACCAGGGTGCAGGTGGTTTCAGAAATGAACAGGACAGAGCTGGTTTAAGCTTAAGGAGAAGGGAACATACCGGAAATGGGGACGTGGGACACTGCACAGAGCAGGGCAGTGTAGGGCAGGTGCTGTAGGGCGGGTGCCGTAGGCGGGTCGTGTAGGGGGGTGCCGTAGGGCGGGCGTGGTGGAGCTGTGGGCACAGGGACGTGGTCAGGAGCGCGTGCTGTAGCCGAGACTACGTTGCGGTTGTCCTCTGCCCCACGTCAGGCCGTGGGTGCTCAGAGTGAGAGACGAAGTTTCTGTCCGAGACCTGGGGGTGCTGAGGGCTCAGCGGAGCCCCTCGGTCACATAGGAGCGGGAGGCCATTGACTCAAACGTCTATCACCTTTGCAAGCTCACAGCACCTGCACAGAGACTGCCACGCGCAAACAAACGACGAACAGCACAGAAGCTGCGCGTGAGCCTCCGTGTTATCAGACGCGACAACACGCACGTTAATCCCGTCTTTCTGGCTGTGGGTGTTCCACATTTCAGCGAGTGTGGCCTTACTTTCCGTACGGCAGCCCGTTATGGGACTTTGTCTTCGTAGGAAGGAAAATAAAACGCTAAAGCCAACAAGTCGTATGTGTGCAGTGACAAGGAAACATCCGACTCCCAGCGCACGGACTCGGGGCCCCGCCTGCCCGGCAGGAAAGCACAGACCCCTCCCCTGTGGGTGCCATGCGAGCCGGTCACGACGGCCGGTGTCCCGGCCGGGCCATTTCCCACCGAGCTGGAGATCCCCATTCCCGGCGTTCTCCTCCGCGCCGGGGACGGGAGCAGGGACAGGGTGAGGAGCCGGGGCAGCGACCCCACGGTGAGGTCACACAAGCCTCCTCTGAGACACTGGCTCCCGTCCGCTTTAATTTAATTAACACAGAAATGAAGACTTGAGTGTGTGAGAATCTTTAAAAATCATATTCTAGCCAAAAGATTTATCTCACAGAAGATAACTTCCAACCCAGCCAAAAGCAGCAAATGGTTGCTAGTTCTAGAATGTTCTGTGTGGAGATGCGCTATTCAGCACATTTCCTAGCGTGAATTCTCCCCCAGGACATCTGCGCACAGCCTCGGCCATGGAGTTGAGTTCTGGCGACCTCGTGGGCTGGAGCCAGAGGCAAAATGCTCGACCACCCCAGAGCAGCACCCGTGTCAACGGGCAAGGGTGGGTTTTCACGTGTCCCGGGCGGTGGCGGTTTCCCTCCACGGTGCTCGCTCCTCCCTGACACGCGCAGGCTGCGCTCGGTGAGGAGGACGGAGCCAGGAGGAGGCCTGGTAAGCACGACTCCAAGTACAAGCTGACGTAGTTTAATTTGCAAAGCAAGGCACCGAAAAGGCCGGGATGAGTGCGTGTGACCCCAGGGCGTGACGTGCGGCCACAGCCTTTTGTCAGCTCTCCTCAGATTCCGCACTTGAGTGTCTGCCTTCTCACCGGTCTTTCCGATCAACGGAAGACCTGCAGGTCAGGCGTCCAGCGCACTGGTCAGCCGCGCGTGTCACCCTGTTCAGCCCTGTGCCGCGGGAGACGCAGCCACACGAGCGCAGTGATAAGCGAGGGTCCGACCGAGCTCTGCTCGTTTTCCTTGGGATTGGCAAACCGCACGGCAGCCGTCACAGTCACGCGCATAACACAGATTAATAAAACCAGCGTAAAGTGTGTTTGAGATTATGCACAAATAAAGTTAAACCTTAACTAAGCCACACAAAGCTGCAGCTAAAATAAAATAAACCGTGACAGAGGCTTTAACATGTTCTCAGCACACACAGCGAGGGCACAGACGGGGGCGAGACACTCCTCTGTGCTCCGCCACAGACGTTAATCGCTGAATGAACGGTAAGTTGCCAGAGTGCCGCCAACAGCAGCGTAAAGCCCGCAGGACGTGGTGGGGCTGGTGCCCTCTGGAGCAGCCTCGTCGGTGCTGATGGGCCCACCTTACCCTGGGACCACCACACGCCCATCCCCTGCCAGCGCGGACAGGGCCAGACCGGAGCCAGGTATGTGCACAGCAGGTCGAGGGCAGCGTGGGAGGGAAAGAAGCGGGCTCCAGTTTCTAACTGAAGAACATTCTGCCCAAATAACCGCCATGAGCTTGAGGAGGATTATCAGTAAATTAAGAATAGAGAGCTGAGTTGAACAGGGCCGTGACGTGCACACACCAGCCGCTCGCTCCTCAAGCATTTCAACAACCCAGGTTTACAATTCGCGGGAATTTACCTGAGAGAGCACACGAGTTGTCACAAGGCGCGTGCTCTGCAGAGCGTGCTGGAGAAACCGGCGTGGCCTGGGCCAGAGCGCCCGGTTACACCAGCAGATTTCATGCTGATTTGACCTCGTTGAGACAAAAATAGCCCAAAATCCACAACTCTTAACAACTATCCTTCTTTAGACCAAAACGTTTATTCGCAACAAGAAGCGCAGGAGACTGAGATTTATTTAGGCATCGCAGCAAAGAGGGAAGGATGAAAGAACAGTTTAAAGTACCAAAAAAGCAAACTTAACCCCACACCTTTTGCATAATGAATTCCGTGGGACAATTTCACAGACAACTGTAGCTGAAAACCCTGAAACCAGACGAGCTGCTCAACGGCAGTTGCGAGAACAAACCCATCGACGGGCAAAGTAGAGGACCCGGCGGCACAGGTCGGCCCAGTGTGGCCCCTGGCTACCCGGGCGGCTCTGAGTCAACCTGCAGAAGTCAGTCTTGGTGCAAATGTAATGCTGATCCGAAGAGGGTTTGCCCTTTAGAAGCAGGAGACAGCCTTTATAGAGAGGCTCTTGGCAGTTTATTAATGTTCGTAATTGCTGTGAAAACAGCCCCAAACTGCAAGCGCTCAAGCTCCACAACTGAAATGCCTCAATCCCCACTGTTCTAGAACTCCTGGCATTTCACTGGATCAATCTGTGCGTGAATAGAAGAAAATTCTTGCACAAGCTTGCGTCAGATCAGGCATCCACTGCTAGTTAGCAACCAGATAAAACTAAACTAATTAACTGGCTGTTTGCTCAAGCGAGTATTAACCATCGCAGTCAGGCTCTTAAGGGAAGATCAGAGGAAGTAAAAGGAGCCCGGCAAACGCAAACCCCGCGAACGACCACCCGGTGCGGGCGAGCTGCTGTCCTCCTGCCGCGTCCCGGGAAGAACGTCCAGCAGCCTTGGCCAGCCCGAGGCCAGCCTCTCGCGTGGCTTCCTGCGGACGCGGAGAGGAGGGCCTGGGGGACGGAGACCCTCCAGCATCTGCACAGACGGCGAGGGTGGGCGCAGAGCACACGTCTCTGGACCTCCGGAGCTGAGAGGAGGCCGCCCGGTCAGGCCGCCTCTGGCGTGAGCGGAGGACAGGCTGGCCAGGGGTCAGAGGTCAGAGGCTGCTCTCAGGGCTCTGAGGGCCGGGAAGTGGGACACGTCACCAGCGCCTTGTGTTCAGAACATCGCTGCAGCTCCCAGGTGAGCGCGTTGCGAGTAGGGGGCTGGCTCTGCCCGCCCGGGTGCCGCTCTGGGATGGGGGGAAGGAAACCGCCCAGCTCTGGCCAGACTTGGTCACCGGCTGGCCTGGGGGCCGCGGGGAGGGGTGGACTGAGGAGGCCAACGGTTTTCCACCGTGGGGTGTGGGGGCGTCGGGTCCCTTGGGCTGGGAGACACAGCTGGAGGGTGGGTTTGTAGGGGTCCCTCAGCGTCCCAAATGACAACAAGTATGGCACCAAGGAAGATCACCTTTTGAGACGTCTACTTAAAGAATTCAATGTCACATGGGGTCTGGCAATGGCAGAATTCACGATAATCCTTGACTTTTAGACGAGAGGCTTGGGCGGTTAAATGCAAGTAGCTCACAGGCAGCCACTGTGCGTTAAAGGAAGAAACTCACTTTTATTAAGCGCCTTCTTACCAGTCCTTTCATAGAAGTGCTGTTTCACGACAGGACGTAATACCTGCTGGCGGGCTGGACTGATGGAATTCAGCGTTTCCCAGGGTTCTCTGGCCATCGGAAAGGCGCGTGCACACACACACACACACACACACACACACACGCACACACGGCACGGCTAAGGTGACAGAGGAAATTCTGCAGCCTCTGGGACAATGGGCTTCCTCCTCCCAGGACATCAGCAATGGGCGTGTGTGTGGGTTGCGTGTCTCCCCGTGTGCGTGAGCTCAGCTCGCGCAGGAGCAGACACCGTTCCCACCAGCGAGCACGGAGGGGAGGGTCTGAGAGGTGCCTCAGCCAGGTGGGCTGTGGGGGGTCGAGCAGAGGCCTCCGCTCCTGGGCCGCCGACCCCAGCAGCCTGGCGCTCAGCCCTGAGCCCCGCGAGGGCGTCCCGGCCCCGTGAGAGCGTGAGGCCGCTCTGCGGCTCGGCAGCTCCTTGCAAAGATCTCGCTCTGCTTTACCGCTGTGGCTCCCGCGGTTCTCTCACGTGAGCCGCTGCGGTGGGCCGGGTCCGC